>CM036549.1:14231330-14480168 GCA_020745685.1 Tautogolabrus adspersus | reverse complement strand
CCAATGAGGCTCCTGCAGCATTATCAACCGGATAGGGCTCAACAGTTTGCTTCCTGAAGTAAAGATCCCGTTCATTTTCACCATAGCAAATTTGATCATTCGCCATGATGTCATACCCATCACAGGTTGACTGACCATGAGCTACCTGAGTGTAAAACGATGGTTTATGCGTCTCCAAAAGTTAGTCTGATATCAACCTCGTTTTAAGATCAACATGGTTAATTGTCAATATCTGGGAAAAGAACTACACTACCCAAGACCATAGAGAGTCACAGCGACGTCTCTGATTGTTGGAGCTCGCTTTTACAATGGCAATGTTTCCCGCCCCTCGACTCCATATGCATATAGATAGTTTCGCTAGCAGGCTAGCTAGTTAGTTAGCTAACACGAAATGCACTAACAGTATAAACACGATGACAACGAATGAAGTTAAATTTAAGAAGAATAGGGATCATTCACAATGGATCATGGGATGGGCAGTTCCTTGACTCCAGTAAAAATATATACACAGTCTTGTAACTTTGCCTTTTTCTCAATTTTTTAATGCTGTTTTTGCGCTGAGGCAAATGTATTATAGTATTGGGGTAGCTGGTTGCCTCGTTAAATGTCAATGGAGGATTTGAATGGGGAAATTTACTTCCAGAACCAGAGCCACCAAAAAAGCGGGCATCACTGTGGAGTTCTATTAGTAGAATAGAGAAGGAACGGTGAGAGGAAACGTTACGAACACTAACACAAGAGTCATTGAAATTTCTATATCCGTGAGTGTCTGCCTCGAACAGACAAGAATCTGTGGATTGAACCCACCTAAGGGACCTTTGACGTTTTATTAGTAAATTAAAAGTGTGTTTAGGTCGGCAGAATTCTGCAATCCCACAAGTCAGCTCTGTTCTGTGGGGTTTTGGCTCCAAACTATGTCACCAGTGCAACATGTCGTGGGGTTTTTATGGCTTCACTTTTGTACAATGGAAGGAGAAGGAGTCCATATTAATATTCAGTCAACAGTTATACCTTTCCTTTGTGGTTAAAAGGGTGATATGTTCTAGTATTTACTGTACTCATTTTGCCAACTAGGACATGAAAGTAGGGGGGTAAGGGTTAGTGAAATCTGAAATCCTCAATCAAAAAGCCCTGACCTTATTTTACGTCTTAATTATCTTCTTATCTGCAATCTTAAATCAAGAGAGATCATATGAAGGACTGTTTCATAGCATCACAAACTGATTTCCTGTTTACCTTATGTAGGTGGATGTTTTCGTCGCCATGGATTATCACAAAAGGAGTTATGGCAGCTTCCACGGACGTGTTCACCTTCTAGGTTCCTCTCCCATGGACGCCTCTCTGGTCATCACAGAGATCACCCTGGAGGATTATGGGAGATATAAATGTGAAGTTA
Source organism: Tautogolabrus adspersus (assembly GCA_020745685.1). Classification (NCBI taxonomy): domain Eukaryota; kingdom Metazoa; phylum Chordata; class Actinopteri; order Labriformes; family Labridae; genus Tautogolabrus; species Tautogolabrus adspersus. The sequence goes on along the minus strand of CM036549.1, from coordinate 14,478,772 downwards.
TCGACGGTCTGGAGGATGGGACTGTGGTGGTGTCTCTTGACCTTGAAGGTAAAACGGAAAAACTCTTCTTTAACGTCACTGTTCTCTAACAAGCGGGCTAATTTTAGCCTCAGAAGCAGCGAGTGCTCGGGGGAAAGTCAGTCAGGAGCCAGTTTGTTCTGTAAGCAGAGTGTTCATCAGAGTCAGAGTACCTTCATTATGTGTGAGAGCAGCCAAAGAAACAGCTATTAGAGCCTGAGGCCAGCAGCTCTGGCAGCAGGCGAAGTAACAGCTGTGCTTACTCAGCGAGACGTCCTGTCAGTTTCAGTCTTCAGGTTAAATAACACGATTGAATACAACTCCAGGGGACATATCCTGGTTTTATCTGCTATATGAGGGCTATTACATCTTTGTATCTCCCCTGTAGGTGTCGTGTTCCCGTACTTCCCGCGCCTTGGTCGCTACAACCTGAACTTCTACGACGCAGAGCGGGCGTGCCGGGAGCAGGATGCCATCGTGGCGTCCTTTGACCAGCTGTATGAGGCGTGGAGAGGGAAGCTGGACTGGTGCAACGCCGGCTGGCTGAGCGACGGAACGGTCCAGTACCCGATCACCACTCCCAGAGAACCGTGTGGAGGAAAGAACACGGTGCCCGGCGTACGAAACTATGGCCTGAGAGACAAAGAGAAGAACCACTATGACGTGTTCTGCTTCACCTCCCACTACAAAGGTATAAGATGATTAACCTTTGTGTGTGTGTGTGTGTGTGTGTGTGTGTGTGTGTGTGTGTGTGTGTGTGTGTGTGTGTGTGTGTGTGTGTTTGTGTACCTGTATACCTATCTAACAGGAGACTTCAGTGTCAGTACACGTTCACCAACAGGGGACTAGTCAGGAATATTTGTATGTCTCCTCCTGGACATACTTTCAATCACCTTATAATCATGTCAAACTCCTCTGGTGAAGTTTCACAACTTTGCCAACAGTGTACCTAAGAGTGTGCTCAGTAGTGCTCCTGCTGGCTGGAGCAGGAATTTCATTTTATGTTATTCTTTGAGATTAATTTATGTGCTTTCATGCCTTTATTTACATATGACAGTGGATAGACTCGAAAACCGGGGAGAGAGATTAGGGAACGACAATGACATGCAAACCCAGGCTGACCGCCATGAGGACTGCAGCCTCTGTACATGGTACACACAAAATAACAACTATGCCAACCAGCCCGCGGAGGAGCAGGAATTGAACTACCAATTTACACACATTGCTTTTTAACACTCCTCTATTGTATATGTGCGAATGTGTTGATGTCTTTATCTTTGTTTTGAGTATCTATGATACTCAGTTCCATGAATACAGGAGTAACAAAACCACAATAAATGTAAAAATAGAAGTTTTGTCGCAATTGAAAAGTCCTGAATTCAAAATTCTGCTTAAAATATTGTCAGGAAAAATGTATTTGAAGTACCAGAAATATAAATACTATCTATACAGAAAGGCCCATTACAGGAGGCTATATTATGTCACCCCCAAGTTGGTTTCCGTCAACTTTTTGTGTGCTTGTTAAAAAAAAAATCTAGGAGAACTCCTTCATATTAGCTCAAGATTTATTATCCCTTTGATTAGAGTGGCACACTGCCCTTCCAATAAGGTCCCTGAACAAAATTTGATTAATATAAATCTTCAAATGTTCATATCATAGGTTTACATACTGTATGTTGCGTTCTATTTGATCACGTAAGTTGCAAATTCAGAGTTGTCAGTCTGATACGTCATCAGGAACCCCCCTAAAGTCAGAATTCCGATTCGGAAACTCAGAGGACACCAGACTAAGATCCAAAATGGCTGCTACGTGCATCAACAGTAAAGTTTAAGCTGTATACTATAGTATTTTTGGCAACTTAATCATGTTTAAGTGTAATAAAATCGATCACACCGATAGTCCTGTAAAAGTTCTATCTGTGGATATTTGTCGTGACTTTTCGCCCGCAAACTATCACGTAGTTTGTTGTTATCGTCTGGTATTAGCTGACACAACAAAGGTACTCCTGGAGGCGTTTATAGTGCTTGTTCGACTTGTTGCAAATTCGTAGCTGGAACCTGGTTAACAGGGGTGTGACGCCATTCCCTGCTGTGACGTCCAAGTTCAGAGATAAATGGAACGCACCAATATACACTATTGCCTTTAAGGGTTGTACTATAAGTGAGGCTTTATAATGAATCTCAAATTTTGAAGTTTTATATTTTATTTTCCTGTTTCTTTGTGTCTCCAAGGTCGGTTCTACTACCTGATCCATCCCTCTAAGCTGACCTATGATGAGGCGGTCAGAGCGTGTCAAAAAGATGGTGCTCAAATCGCCAAGGTCGGACAGATGTACGCCGCCTGGAAACTGCTGGGCTATGACCGCTGTGATGCCGGTTGGTTGGCTGACGGCAGCGTCCGTTATCCTATCACCCGCCCCCGCAGGCGCTGCAGCCCCACAGAGGCCGCCGTCAGATTCAACGGCTTCCCTGACAAGAAGCACAAGCTGTACGGAGTGTACTGCTTCAAGGGCCACAACTGAGCTACAACAACACACACACACACACACACACACACACACACACACACACAACCTGGACACACATCAGCATGCACACACACACACACACACACACACACACACACACACACACACACACAACCTGGACACACATCAGCATGCACACACACACACACACACACACACACACACACACACACACACACACGTTCTTACACTTATGAGACTTTGTTGAGGTATGAACAAACACTTTCAAACTGTGATTTTTTTTTTTGGATGACATTCTTATGACATTCATGTCAGATGAGTCATGTTGTTGTTATCTGGGACCTGATACTCTTCGAGTTATAGTTTACACATATTTAAGGTCCACATTATTTAATCAATGCCTTTCAAGGGGGGTGGGTGGGATGTTTTAAAATGGGGGGGGAAGGGTTGCAAGATATAACAGTAACATACTGTCATTCAAGACTGGACTCAACACACCATCTAACAAGGAACAACACGTCTGACAGCAGAACGACTTGGTTGGACGGATACTTTGGGCACTTAATGTTGTGTTGTTGCAGACTTGGAACAGCAACAACAACAACAACAACAACAACAATAACAACAAAGCCATGAAACAGTCTGAAACAAAGGAAAGCTCAAATCCTGTCATACTAGTCAGGAAGAAACAAAAGCCGAGCACAACCAAACTGATCTTTTACGTCCATATTCAAAAGGGAATTCCTGTACTTTTCAACCTGGGCCCTATTTTTTGTATATTTTGGGATCTAAATTAAAGGTACAAAAAAAGTTACAAAAAAGTTTGGGAGTTGCTCTAGTTGACTGCTTCAGCCTGTAGCTGTGAAACACACTGTAATGGTTGCAAAGTAATCCTCGGAGGTAAGTTCCAATCCAAATACCTCCACCAAAAGTTCTCCTTTTTGCAGCTGATTGGTTAGTTTGTATTTTGGTTGTTTGACTTTTAAAGTGGTAAGTGCTGAATCAACGCCATATAAGAGCTAATTGTGGCAGCAGCAGGCCAGCAAAACCTTTGTCTTGCCAGATGAAATCACAATTTTGGCGATTAACTCTAGTGGCTCTAAATAGAGAACAATGCAGCAATTGTTTCTGTTTTTCAAAAATAAATCTTAATCTTTGAAAGCAGGTCTATATCTGTAGATAAACTGTCTAAAGAGATGGAATACCAATCTGAAACTGCCAGTGCCCAAAACAAGCATTTTCTATCAGCTTGTCTGTGTAGGTTCTTGGTCATTCAGGGTCATGGTAAATTCGAAGCTTGATCCAAAGACAACTGGACTAGGTTGACTTGGTTGGTCTTCAAGTCCAGTTGCCTTTTGATCAAGCTTTGAAGCAATTGCAGCTTGTGTCAAGGCTGCTGGCTGAAGCATCTACTGGAGCAAGTCCGAAACATATTGTTTATGTTGATTATTCAGACCTGATATTTGTGGAAAATAAGGCCCATTTTTAAAAATACTTTAATTACCTTTTGGTCAAGGTGCTACATCTGGTACTTTGTACTTCATCACACGTCAGTGTTTTATGTTTTTATACAAATGTGTTGGACCAAACATCAGTGTCATCAACTTAATGAACAAGGAACAGGAACATGTTAGCATTGCTTATGTTTTTTTATTATGTAGAATGTTATCTAGAAATGTATTTCTGTTTATGACTATTTTTTGATATACTGTAGAAATATTTACATTACTATTATTTGTCTTTTTGGCCAAACTATCCAGGTCTCTTTGGTTTACATGAAACACAACGTAACAACAGTGGACAAATATTCCACAGTTAAAAAATAAAAGATATACATTTTGCACTGAACATGTAGGAGATGCCTAAAGGAGAAAGCAAACAGTAGTTGGCCTTAGCAGCAGCAGTAGAAAATGCCTGGCAAGAATAAAAACCTGACTGTGCTGCAGAGTCGCTCTAAGCTCAGTTTTTACAGTGAATAGACCTTTGAGGCTGTATCTCTGTTTGGCTTCATCTTAGACTTCAGAGCATGACGTAGCTTCTACAAGCAGCTGTCAACGTAGATCTCTGCACACACTATCTATCTAGCGCCTTGATACACTGCTATTTTTGATACAAATACTGTAGTTTCTTATAGTGGATGAGCAGAGCCTCACTTCTGACCTCGGCCTCCTCCATATGTAACTCCTTGAATCTGTCTGTTGGGGTTTACTGTGTAGACTTTGGGGGAAAAGTTAAAACTTGGAACTGTCGTGTACAATTTAGTCTTTGCTCGGCTCTTAACCAACATGTAAAGGCACAGTATGGAATTTCTGCCACTAGGGGTCTCTCAAACACAACAATAATAAAATAAGTAGTTTGGTATTGTCGTAAAGTAGCTTGAAATTATTGGAGTTTTTGTCGTCATTGTAAAACCCCATCATTGCCTCACACCATGGTCTATTCCATCAACGCTTAGCTACATTTTCTTACATTTATGTTGTTTCTTTCAATGAAATACTCCAGTTATGTTAGCTAGCATAAACAGTTAGCTGCCTATCATCTTACAGCCTCTGGATTTGTGGATAGTGTTGCTCAATTTAAAGGTTTTACATGGCATTCATTTTACACTGCTGCGGTAAAGATTATCGTGACACAAAGAAAATGTTAGCCTCCAGCTAACTTTCATCATGAGCGAGCAAAGTGGTGACTCCTTCCCATCCTGACTCTGAGTAGAGTTGCACCTTGGTGAACTTTGACTTGCAAAGCCTAGCCTCATCTAATAACCAAAGCAGTGCATTACTGACCCTGCACTGCAAGGTCCAGATTCAGCTCTACAAGATACGAATCTTGTCTCAACATTTTCACATGTTGCATGATTAGGCTCCTAACGCTGACAACAGAAAAAAGCTAAATGTGACTTTCAGGAAGCGAAAACTAAACCTTACTTGTTGGCAATTTAAATCATTTTCTTTGACGATGCCTAAGATCTCTGGATACATGTGAAAAGATAATGTGTTGACAGTCCTTTAGGGAACACTTATTGACTGAATCATGGAGTAACGTATGGACTGCTGAAGTCACAAATGGGACTAAGCCAGGCCCTGAGTGAGCAAGGTTTTCCTAGCAGCGACTGGCTCCCTGATTGCTATCTAAGCTCTGACTGTCTCAGAGGCACTGATCGGACCCAGCGGGCCTGCAGCCAACCTGCACCGGCCTGCTGAACGAGACAGAAATACAATACATTAAAAACACAAATAATTCCTGCATGGAGGCACTAAAGGGCTTCTTCCATGTAAGGGTATCAGAGCATAAACAGTGCACATTGATCAAGTGTAAGCTCACCATACCAGGTCACAGCTGGCCGGGATCCTGGTTTAGGTCATCCACTGTGGTCTGGTATTGGGTTAGCTTTACTTGGCTCCAGCTAACGAACAACCAGAGTCCTGCTCCCCTTATCACTGAAGACCTGCTGGACAGAATCATATAAATACATTTCTGTAATGATTAGCCATGAGACACTGTGGGAAATAAAATGTTGGTTTTACAGAACAACAGCTGTGAAGTGAACACTTCTTGAAGAATCCTCTGCAGTGTTTATTTATTCCTTTTTACTTGTATTTCTGTTACCGCAAAAAAAAGAAGCAAAAACTGTTGTGTTTTAGGAGTTTGACATTTGGTTAGTGCAACCTGAAGAAAAGCCTTGGGGAAATTGCTCACTGCTAATCAACATTCCCAGCCCATAAAATCTGTTTTTACATTTATGTTTGGGTACAGATTATATTTGACTGTTAAAAGAATGGACAGCAGAATACCTCCCCTCAAGTGAAGCCAGAAGATGTAGAGCTATTCCTGCTGACTTTCGGCAGTGAAGGCCGTAACGTACACTATATTGCCAAAAGTATTCGCTCACCTGCCTTGACTCGCATATCAACTTAGGTTACATCCCATTCTTAATCTATAGGGTTTAATATGACGTCGGTCACCCCTTTGCAGCTATAACAGCTTCAACTTTTCTGGGAAGGCTGTCCACAAGGTTTAGAAGTGTGTTTATGGGAATTTTTGACCATTCTTCCAGAAGCGCATTTGTGAGGTCACACACTGATGTTGGACGAGAAGGCCTGGCTCTCAGTCTCCGCTCTAATTCATCCCAAAGGTGTTCTATCGAGTTCAGGTCAGGACTCTGTACAGGCCAGTCAAGTCCATCGACACAAAACTCTCTCATCCATGTCTTTATGGACCTTGCTTTGTGCACTGGTGCACAGTCATGTTGGAACAGGAAGGGGCTATCCCCAAACTGTTCCTACAAAGTTGGGGGCATGGAAATGTCCAAAATCTCTTGGTATCCTGAAGCATTCAGAGTTCCTTTCACTGGAACTAAGGGACCATGCCCAGATCCTGAAAAACAACCCCACACCATAATCCTCCCTCCACCAAACTTTACACTTGGCACAATGCAGTCAGACAAGTACCGTTCTCCTGGCAACTGCCAAACCCAGACTCGTCCATCAGATCGCCAGATGGTGAAGCGCGATTCGTCACTCCAGAGAACACGTCTCCACTGCTCTAGAGTCCAGTGGGGGCGTGCTTTAGACCACTGCATCTGACGCTTTGCCTTGTACTTGGTGATGTGTGGCTTGGATGCAGCTGCTCGGCCATGGAAACCCATTCCATGAAGCTCTCTATGCACTGTTCTTGAACTAATCTGAAGGCCACATGAAGTTTGGAGGTCTGTAGCGATTGACTCTGCAGAAAGATGGCGACCTCTGTGCACTATGCGCCTCAGCATCCGCTGACCCCGCGCCGTCGTTTTTACGTGGCTTACCACTTCGTGGCTGAGTTGCTGTCGTTCCCAATCGCTTCCACTTTGTTATAATACCACTGACAGTTGACTGTGGAATATTTAGGAGCGAGGAAATTTCACGACTGGACTTGTTGCACAGGTGGCATCCTATCACAGTACCACGCTGGAATTCACTGAGCTCCTGAGAGCGACCCTTTCTTTCACAAATGTTTGTAGAAACAGACTGCATGCCTTGGTGCTTGATTTTATACACCTGTGGCCATGGAAGTGATTGGAACAACTGATTTCAATTATTTGGATGTGTGAGTGAATACTTTTGGCAATATAGTGTACATCAAAAAGTACATCAGATACATTTTTCTTGTCACGTAATTATAGTCATTATCCAGCATTTTGTGTTCAAGGCATTTTTCGGGAGCGTGTCTGTGTTCCCTCAACCCTATGTTCCCTCAGATTATTGCTTGCTTGCTTGCATTTGCGTCAAACTCAAGCAATTGATATGATTTTCACCTTTGGTGTTAATTCAGCATTAAGGCCTTTACACACCAAAAGCGATTATTCGTACAGTTTATTCGCATGTCAATAATATTTTTTGAACCTATATTCATTCGATGTAACTGTGCACATTGACAGCAACATTTTGCTAGAATGTAGGCCTGAGGGAACACAGGGATGAGGGAACACAGGACAAAGGGAACATAGGGATGACCACCTTTTTTCTGAGGAGGTTCTTTTTCTCTCTTGTGGCGTTTGAGATGCTGTGTGTCGGATTAGAAAAATACAGCAGAAACAGTGAGAGAAAATGCATTGAACTTTGCACAACCGTGAGTGTCTGCTTCAAACAGACACAAGAATCTTTCATATGTTTTTATTAACTGTAAGGTCTCAGCTAGAAGACAGTTAGTTCAGCTTAGCAAATACTGGAAACAGGGAAAATGCTAGCCTAGCTTTGTATATGTGTGACATCCGACCAACTTTGTTTATAACTGTAGCGTAAAGATAAAACCTCAGGGACTCAAAGACAACAGGATAAGAAACGTTACATAAACCATGATTCTGCTTCTTCTCCTTACTCGGGCTCATTGAGTTCACCTAATATCCCAAACACATCATGACAACTTATGAGCAACCACACTGCCGTTGCAAAAGAAAACAGTTCGTCAGCAGAGTTCAGGTCGGCTGGAGTCGGGCTCTAATTGACTTAAGGACGGCTGTTCGCAGAGGGTGCCAGGTGTAGTTCTTGGGTAATGCAGTAATGTCCTCAACGTGTTTCCAAAAGGAGGGGCGCTGAGCTGCACAAATGTTTTCCTCACAGAAACACGGAGGCCATTCATGGTGCTGCTTACAGTTTAAACGGAAATACACGTTGGAAAAAAGTGAACTGTTTTAGGAACTGAGTGACGGCATGTTGGTGACGCGTCGGTTTTCATGCTGGTTCATGTTCTCATGCTGGTTTAAACGTGGAACAACACAGGTGTCAGGCCGTCATTTACCACTACATGGTTACAAATACTCTTACATAAAAACATGTGGAAAATTACAAAGAATAATCTAAATGTAGTGTAAGAATCTATGTTTAGAATGAAGGAGGCTCCACCTGCTCACTAACCAAACATCATTTCAGTTGGAGGGGGAGGTTGGACTTCACCAATGAGGATCCTCAGGAGGGTGCTCAGCCTAAGCCCGGCGTACACTGAACGATTTCAGGCCTTTTTTAGACCCCATTTCTGAGGAGTGGCTACGACACATTTTGAGTCTGGTCAAATTTCAGCCCAACGCCAGACGTCAGTCGATCAATGTTTGATCAGCTGCTCCCAATCAATCGGATGAATTTCTGACATTTCAAGTGTTTGTGACAGAAATGAAAGCTCTGAAGCGGGCCCCCTTATTCATGGCCAGGTTAATCCCTCCAGGTGAGGCTGATGTGGGACCAAATTGGATTTGTTGGCTTGGCTGGAGGTAGCAGCACATGCTTTATACACAACACTGACACATTTTAAAAGCCTGTTTTCACAGCCAGCAGTCCCACAGAGATAAGCATTGTGTTGGAGTGGTATGTATGTTCACCTGCTGGTTTTAGCTCTGATTTTGGTCTCAACCCTTCTCCTGTGAGAAATATCTGCCTCCTCTGGCTGCAAAGTGCACCACCATGTTTACCTGATTATCCCTAAACAGATAACTACATGGCTGTTTTCGAAACAGCCTATTACATACTACTATCGAGCATAGTATGCAGCATGTACTCCATACTACGTTCAACAGCAGCATGTAGTGTGACCTCCAGTCGGTGGTTTTTCTGCAGTATACCAGACTAAGCTGGTTTCTGGTCTTGGAAGGAGGAAGTAAACAACAGCCCAGCTGACATCAAACACTGCTACAGTGTAGCGTCCACTTACAGTCTGAAAAAAGCTGACGAGATTCATTTAGATTTTCAGGATTTAGAGAATCAACAAAGATAACTGCTGGTAACTTGGTGTTGTTTGGTCTGATTTTGATTATTTACTCTGTTATGATGGACGCTGCTGTCCGTAATTTCCATCTCTGACCTGGTGCTTTGAATTGTGGGAAACAGTACGTGAGGGAGACTGGTGCGATGTAGACTGTAGATTTTTCCTGAATCAGTACGACATCCGGATAGTGTTGGCAAACTGAGGAGCTCACATTTGTTCGCATACTGCATTTTGGACAAATCAGAATGAACTACTACAATAGTAGGAGGTTTTAAAAAACAGCCATGTTTAGGTCAAGCAACAATCTTTCCCCTCTCTTCTTCTTCTTTAAAATGTTTTTGGTGCAGCACAATGACATCTGGTGGTTTGCAAGAATTACAGCAGCACGCTAACATACAAACACACCAACATGTCAGCAATTTGTTGATCCGAGTCTCTTCTTAAACACAGAAGAGCTCCAGACTGAGCAGTGTAAAATAAAACAAACAACACAGGTCATGTTATAAGAGTTTCTATTATTGCACACGCAGCAGACAATGAAACCAGGATGATGGACATTTTTACAGAAAAAATGATTACATAGAAACAGATTCAGTGAACCTCTTTAACCACGTGGAGTAGAAAACATTTTAAAAATGTATATACGTTGAAAACACAATATATCAAAAGGAAAATGTATGAAGAGCATGAAGACGAGAAGGTAAAATGAATACAAATCACATAAAATAATCTGGTGGAGCTTGTAGAAGTTTTCACATTCTCTTTTTTTGTTGGATTTGAACACAGATTCCAGATCTGTAGCAAAAAGCAACATCGATAAAAACCTCCTGCCGAGGACGATTTTAATGCTTAAAAAAAATCAGCTGGTGGTGAAAAAGTTGGGTCGATTTCGAGTCACATCAAAAGCTCAACAAAGCTAACGTCGCTAATAAGATGCTACGTGCAGCGAACATACACGACAGAGTCTGTAAACAGCAAAGGAAGTCATCGTCCGAACGACCTTTTTTTATATCACAGTTCATTCATAGTTTTAAAGTATACAATAAGTTAAAGTCATATGGCTTCATAGAGTATCTATATTATAAATCCTATGATTACTAGCTGCAGCGCACACACACACACACACACATTCACACACACGCATGCACACACACACGCATGCAAACACACACGCATGCACACACAGACCGTGCTTCACATTCATAATCTACTCCTCTTCAGCGTGGATGTGTGTATGTGTGTTTGCGTATGTTAGTGTGTGTGTGCGCGTGTGTGCGTGTGTGTGTGTGTGTGTGTGTGTGTGCGTATGTTAGTGTGTGCGTGTGGGTATGTTTGTGTGTGTGTGTGTATGTTAGAGTGTGTGCGCGTGTGTGCGTGTGTGTGTGTGTGCGCGCGCGTGTGTGTGTGCGTATGTTAGTGTGCGTGTGTGTGTGCTTATGTTTGTGTGTGTGTGTATGTTAGCGTGTGTGTGCGTATGTTAGTGTGCGTGTATGTGTGTGTGTGTGTGTGTGTGTGCTGCTCTCCCTTTTTAAACCTTTTTCAGCTAAAATATTTTGTACAAAAATCTACACGGGACATCAGACGGTAAAAACGGGGGCATGGAGAACTCACATGATGAAAAACATTTTATTGAAATAATTTAAAGTGATGACTCATGCTAATGGCTAATATGTTTGGCTGATCCTCCTGTGAAAACCCCGACCAAAGGCACCGACCTTAAACTGATGCCGCACGCCGAACCTCGTCTTAAAGAACAGAGAAGGGATTGGATAAAGCAAAAGATTTAGGTGAACGTTTTTGGAGCGCTGTGGAGTTTATGCGCTAGTAGAAACATGCTAACGTGTTCATGAAAGGTTCTGTTCTTTATTTGCAGGAAAATAAAGATGCACATGCAAACAGCTGGAACAGATGCTTTCTATTGATCAGCTGGTGCAAAGCATGCAGAGAAATAAGAACTAAGACTCAAAGAGGACTCTGGAGGTGCAGCTACAACCTGCAGAGATGATGGCTTCATTATCATGCTAACTTAATGTGCGGAAGTATAAAGGATCGTCAAATTAAATGGACACATCGTTGAGAAGCACTGGTTCCAGACACCTCACCGCAGGAGACAATGCCTGTCGAACCGGAGAGGGGGGCGGGGTCTCAGGGGGGAAGACGCAACGTACTGTAAAAAGAACGACGCAGAAGTGGCGGGCGAAGCAACAGAGTCGATGTTGATGTCGATTCTCTACCGAAACATTTGTGCAATTTAGACAGTGTGCGGGAGATTACTTGCAGTTTTTGATAAATCTGTTGTCGCAGATGTCGACGCCTTTGATTTTTAATAAAATTATATAAAAGTTCAAAACCCTGGTGTCATGACGACCCTACGACCTTCGACCCTGCAGGTCTTAAATGTCCCTGAAGAGTCCTCTGCTCGAAAGCTTGGATGTAAACAACGTCGGTGTCCAATTCTTTAAAAAAATAAGTTTAACAAATGTTCTATAAATACATGAATGCAGGTAACAAACCTCGAAGGACGAGACAAACTACAGGTTAAGCTGAGAAACGATGAACGTGAACAGAAGCTTGTTGGTTTCTAAAACTCCACGGGGTTCCTTTAACGTCAGATTCCTCTGTGTGGACAGAAAGGGGATGACACACACACGGGGTTGAGTAACAGACCAATCAGAGAGCTCAGAGGAGCACACTGTGACGACAGTAAGGCACCTTTTGTTTGCAGTTTGGGGCATCGAGAGCTTCCTTTCAAACAAAAACTAAATTCTCACTCGAGGAAAGGTTTAGAATCTGAAGTGTTTTGTGTATAACACGTCCCTTCTCCTTTACAGAGACATCGAGAGACAGTTCAGTGAACCTTTCTGACTGTCGATGTCTCCGCAGCTGCAGAACCAGCCGGATGTTTTCAGCCGCCGTCTCTAAGCTGATTTAAAAAACCTCAAACCCCTCAGCGTCTCATCTGCTCCTCGCTGTGCGTCTGGACTTCCTCGTGCCTCTTTGCCCTCTGGAAGAGACTTTGGAAGAAGTTGTAGCTGCGAGGCTGCTCCGGTTTCGGGTTGTGTATCTGGGGAGTCTTGGTGTGATGGATGTGTTGGTTATACGGGCGGTTCTGCTGCTCCGTGTTCTGGTCGCTGCGGCGCAGTAGAGTCAGGGATTTGTGGTAGGTCGCGGCTGAGGAGACGGGAAAAAAAAAGTGTTAAAAGTGAAAACATTCGAGATTCTGAGCTGAACTTTCCTCAAACATTGGTACTTACGGCTTGTGCAGGTGACTTTGGGCGCGTCCCATTGGCCGTTGGGGCGGCAGCGGATGGTGGGGGCGTGTCTCTGGATGAAGCCTTTTTTACAATGATAGCGCAGCAGAGAGTTGATCTCGTAACGAGGCTTCATGGCTCCAAAGACGCGAGCGTTCGCCACCACAGGAGGCTGCCCACATGAGACTGATCCAGGAAAACAGAGAAGTTTAACTGTTAAAGTTTTTTTTACGAGGATTATTATTATTATCTCCCGTTGCAGCATTCTGGGTGTTTTGAGTGTGTGTGTGTGTGTGTGTGTGTGTGTGTGTGTGTGTGTGTGTGTGTGTGTGTGTGTGTGTGTGTGTGTGTGTGTGTGCGTGCGTACCTGTCCCCTTCTTGCAGGTGAAGGTCAGGTGATAGTTGCAGGGCACGTCGTTCCACTGCCCCCCCCTCGTGCCAGATCATCACCACACAGTCCTCTCCGGACTGGAAGAAGCTGTCCGGCTGGTTCGGCCTCCAGTAGTCATATTGCTGTCAGAAAACAACGTTTCAATGTTTCACTGAAAGTTCTTTAAACTAGAGGAGCGTGTTTGACAGAACTCCACACACGAAATACAAAAACATGTTTAACTCCTGCAAAAGCAAACAGGACATTTACAACGACATAAAAGTTTTTTTAAATGAAACACAAAGCAAACACGGGATATAAAGATCCTCACACTCGGCTGTTTTTAAATCAGAAACGTTTCTAATATTCCTCCTTTTCTTCTGAAAGCTGCTCAGGATGGAAACACTGTCATCGTTTGTCTTTTGCAGCCTGTTTATGTTAGCACACTCGTAACGGAGAAACCAAATCTCTTAAATATTCACACAACTTAACTAATGATGACAGCTGTCTTCTCCTTTTTCATTCTTCTCTATCTCCTTCACTTCTACCTCTCTACTCTGCAACTCTTTTTGTTCTCTTCTCTTCTTCATCTCTCTCTTCCTACTTGTCCTCTTCCTTCCTCTCTTATTTCTCTTCTTTCTGCTTCTCCTCTTCTTCCTCTGTTGTTGTGCACACCAGAGAGCAAACTTGCCTCCTGTGTTCACGCTCTGATTTCTGAGATCTGATTGGTCACATGTTCATTCAGAGTTCAGTAATCATAAAAACTGGCCGTCATCATCATTGACAAACTAAATATGAAGTGGACTTAATCCCAACACAGTTTAAAACTGAGTCACATCTTCATCAGACTGAGAAGCTGCAGATAAAATCATCAAAGTGCTCGGTGTTTGAAGGCAGCTCACATTTCCAAGAGCAGATTTGTTGTAATTCACAGAAGGAGCAGAGGGTGGTGCTGTAGGGACAAACTTTAAACTTGCAGCTTTCTGTAAGTTACGTGCAGAGGGAAATCACCAACATGCTGCTGTAGGTTCAAACAAGAAGAGAAGAAGATAACGCATTCATGCTCTTGTGCAACAGCTGAGTACAGCACAACATGCACTCTGTGTGTGTGTGTGTGTGTGTGTGTGTGTGTGTGTGTGTGTGTGTGTGTGTGTGTGTGTACACGTTGACCCCAGTGAGGGTGTGCCTCCGCTCTGTATGATAACAAATTACAACAGCAGAGTCCCCCCAGCTTCAGATTTCAGGCCGTCGTCAGACCTCATTTTCTCGCAGCCCTTCGTGCTTTAACAGCTGAGCGTTCCCAGCAGAGCGTCTGAGAGAGCGTGACATCATGAGTAAGAAACATAGACGAGCAGGAGCTGCAGCACTCAGGAAGTGATGTGGAACATGTTTCTGGTTTGTTTCAGCGGAAGGAAAGTGAATGATGTCAAAGGTCACATATGATGCAAAATATACTTCACCATGTCTTTCTAACACTAATTTAATATGTGTCTCTAGTCTGTCTACAAACCCCCCAATGATGAGAAGAGTCCATCCTTTCCTTCTTTTGCCTGCTCCACTTTTCAGAAAATGTGTGCTCAAACAGGCCGTTTGGAGATTTTCCCTCTATGACATCACAAAGGGCAGTAACCCCTCCTGATATAAACAGAGCCAGTGTTGCTTTAAGTGCAAACATGCAGGACAAGCAAGAAAAGACGTTCATGCTACGTCCACAGACTGAACCATCACACTGTCTCACCATCGGCTTGCCATCGGTCCATCTGAAGTCTCTCTCAAACATCTTGTCATTGAGTCCGAGCCACTGGTAGTCACTGCCCAGGCCTGCAGAGATGAAACATGAGGGTCTGAATCTGTTTTCACTCAACTCATTTATACAAACAGGAAACACCGAAAGCTCCACAGAGAGCGTGTCTCTTGTATCTTTGCAGAGGTTTGGCAAAGAGAAGAGGAGCGCGGTGGAGGAAGACAGAGTAGGAGCTGAAGTGTTGATGCAGTGTTTTACAAGTGTGTGGTTTGGACATGTGTGAGGCAGCAGGAGCGGCGCTGAATAATCAGAGTGTGAACAAACACGAGCGCAGAGAGCAGAGGAAACGCTCGGGCTCGATGGCACGAGTCCATCTCATCTCTGTCGGCAGTTTCTCCAATAAACCCAGAGACATGCGGCTTTGATCTTCTATGGAAACTCTCCGTATAAAGCACTTTATTTTATCGCGCTAACACTCATCAGCGGATTAGAGCACGTTTATGACCGGCTTCGTTCCAAACACATAAACTGCTTTAAAGTGCACTCACCTTAAAACAGCAGCTTTATAGTTTTTTACAGGCAGCGCGGTCTCAAGGACAGAAACCTCCTGACAGAGTTCAGTTTGTCAATGGAGGGCACAGAATCAGAACCTAAAGACACATCGCTGTGCAGTTTGAGCGGGTAGCTTCAGTAGAATCAGCTGAGTTAGAAATCCTTACAAGTTTTATTCATGCAGTATTTAATTCTCCAGATCTTCTTATAATGCTCCTCTTAATCTGCAGCCTGTGTGCTCCAAACACTGCGGCTCATATTCTCTGCAAAGACTGAAGCAGCTTCTTAAAGCTCCTAACTAACCCTAACCCTGTCGTCACTTCATAACTTTTTATGTTTAGAATCTGTTCATGTTAACGACCATGTGTGCTTTACGCCTTTTCTTATTCCCTGAAAATAAAGGAAACCTAGAAGCATGCCCTAAAGGGTTCCTCCAAACAGCCGCCAAAAAGAGCCACAGAACAGCCTCCAACGTGACCTTAATATGAGACACTGAAGATGACCTTAGAACAGGTGCATAAAGCTCTGTGTCCACCTGGCGTTTTTTCAGGCAGTAAAGCGCTGGCTGTGCGTTTGTGCTCTGAGAAGAAAAGCGCTGCACGTCCGTCATGTCTCTATGACAACTGTCTGTTGACAATGGCGGATGTATGACCGACACTGCTCCGTTTCTTTTTGCTGCATGTTTTATATTTGAGATGTATTTTTCCAGATCAGACATTTTTGCCGCCTACAGATCGTGTCTTGTAACCACATCCTCCTCGCTCCTTGTCTGCTGGAGTAAAAACGATGTCAAATATAAAACATGGTGTCGGTGTGTCTGTCATACAGCGGGCGTTTTCAACAGACTGTTGTCATAGAGAAAGGACAGACGTGCAGCGCACAGCCAGGGCTTTTCTGCCTGGAAAAAAACCCTAGGTGGACACGGGGCCTTATATTTTTAAAAGAGCGCCGGTGACGTCAACAGCGCCTTTCGAAAAGTTGAAAGATTTTTAACTCGGAGCGGCTTCACAAAAAAGGCGAAGCTCTCGGAAAGAAAATGCTGGGCGCTGCCCTGCGGCCGCCTGCTGCTGCGAACGCTCTCTAGTAAATGCATAATTAGTGATGATGAACAACAATCACATAAGTTATTATGAATCACATTTTGTGAGTGACAAACACGTTAAGAATCCATCTCCTAGCTGGTGGACTTACGGTTGACAAAGGTTTGTTCCTCCTGCGACAGGATGCTGGTCAGGTGGGCGCCGTGCAGTCGACACTCCCTCTCAGCGGAGTCCCAGGTACGACGGTGTGTGAAGTACTTATAACAGTGAGACTGAAACTTCTGCCAGCCATAACCACAAACCGCGATGTCTGCAATGAAAGGACAGAATGTTTAAAAAACAACTAAATGAATTATAATGAACTGTTCATTAAGGTGATAAGAGATTTCACCGAGTGCATCATCTGTAGGACCTTAATGAATTATATTCAAGAAAAAACTCTCAATAATCATGTGACAGCGGTATAAACGGAGCACAGAATGGAAAAAGGCTCGAGTAAGAAAAAAACAACCAAAAAAACCTTTGCAAATCCATTCCAAAGGTTTGTAAATCTGTGCGCACGTGTTAGTAAACTGTGGGCATGGATTTCAAATCCGTGCGTACAGATTTGTCTACTGTGAGAATGAATTACACATTTTTTTAACTTCAGCCCTGTGGGGCTCCGTACTTCCTCTTTAAAAAATGTGTTGACGAACTTTTGGTAGCCGTCTAGCATAAAAGCAACAACTTCAAAAAGCCAGCTCGCTACTTCAACAACAGCAGCACACCAGAAGTCACAAAATAACCACAGAGCAGCATATTAGCTACCACTTAAAACAAATAAGGTATAAAATCCATACATTTATAGAAACCACCAAGCGAACCCTCAAACACTATGAAGCAGCACCCAGCGATGACCACTTTCAATATGGTAGCTCAGACAGCAAACTGTCAGTAATCATGTAGAAGCTTATTAGCCACCACTTCAAGAATCTGCTAGCTAACTCAAACAAACATACAACCACTGCAACATGTTTGCTAGAACCTTGTAAACATGGCAGCTTACACTGAAGCAATCAGTCACCACTCGCTCAAGGTGAATTCTCCTGATTATATCCTGCTGCGTTCTCACTTCAGCTCACTCTGACTTTCTGCAGAATAAATACGAGGAGGCTGGAGGAGAAACTCCGGGTGAAGTCAGAGAGAAACATTCAGGAGTTTGTGTTCACACATGCAGCTCAGCACGAACACTTCAGGAGTTTTGTGCAGGTGTGAAAGATCTATATGTCTAAATATGGCCGTTTTTGTGTTATTATTATTTAAAAAATGTCAGCTACAAGTGGGCAACAGTTCATATTCTCCAGACATGCAAAAGGCAAACAGATAATATAGTGCAACATGTGTCACATATATACACCACTGTATCTATGCTTCATCCAGTTCACCGTCTTACAGCCGGATTTGAGCTTGAATACTTTAACTTGATTACACTTCATGTTGCCCACAGCCATTTGTTTTAGATCTGCTCTGTTGTAACAATGATAGATCGCAGCTGCACAATATTTGATTTGTTTATTTCCCACCAAACTCTGTTCTGCAGGGCAACGAAAGAGAGAGAGAGACAGACAGACAGACAGACAGACAGACAGACAGACAGACAGACAGACAGACAGACAGACAGACAGACAGACAGACAGACAGACAGACAGACAGACAGACAGACAGACAGAGAGGGCGAGAGAGAGAGACAGACAGAGGGAGAGAGAAAGAGAGACACATAGAGAGAGAAAGAGAGAGAGTTTGGACAGACAGACAGACAGACAGACAGACAGACAGACAGACAGAGAGAGAGACAGACAGAGGGACTGAGAGAGAGAGAGACAGACAGAGGGACAGAGAGAGAGAAAGAGAGAGAGACAAACAGAGTGACAGAGAGAGAGAGAGAGAGAGAGAGAGAGAGAGGGCGAGAGAGAGACAGAGCGAGAGAGAGGAGGTCCAGCTGTAAAACAAAAGCCCCCTCTCTGAATGAGTTCAGTATCACACAGTTGGACTTCGTGAACACACACTACCCTGCAGGTCAACACAGATTTAATGAACAACACACACACTAAGTCAGCGCTGTACGCCGTCCAATCAGCTCTCTGCTTTGTCAGCTTCAGTAAACAATGACTGTTTTGTATCTGTGGCGTCAGAACAACGAGAGCACCAATAAAGCAGTGATGGAAAGTCGCTGAGGAGGCTTCGGGGGTTTCAGCCGCCGCCAACCCCCCTCGTCTTAATGACGTCACTGTGCAGCCACCTGGAGGGTCAGGTGAGGTCTGCAGGAGCACGAATAAATGAAGAGGCTCAATCCACGACTCCGATAGATCCAACAGTTGAAGGAGAGAACGAATAAGTCGGAGGAAGAAGTCTGTGTTAACCACGGATTCAACGACTCACAGCTGCAGAAGCTTTGGCAGAATAAAAGAGCAATTATCTGGGCTTTTTTTTACTCCTTCTTTCCACTGGCAGAGAGCGAGCAGAGCACAGCTGTGTCTGTGCTCCGTCACACTCTTACTGCTTGTATCAGGACGGAGAAGGTATACATCATACTGCTTGTAAAAATACAGTTTCTACATCATGCATACATCCTCCCTACATAGAAACACCCTGCAGACTGGGGATTTCCACCTTCGGATCACACCTTTACAGACTGACCAGAGAAGTACAAACTGTAAGTTAGGAAATAAGACATTTATCATCTAAGTCATATTAAGTTTTCAGTATTATAACTTTCATGTCAGCTTAGGCGTCTTAAACGCACAGTATTTGGATTCTGCCACAAGGGGGCTCTCAATCAAAACAATAACTAAAGATGACATCGAGGCAGGAAAACAATTGAAATATAGACACTGGTGCTTAGAAAAAAACGCCGCGTGGACACGGGGCCTATCAATGTTAAACATTTGCAAGTTGCAGATTCTTAAACGTGACTATCTGCTGCTTTTGTTTGGGTGGACGAATAAAGCAATCAGGGCTCTATGAAAAACAATGGGCAGATGTTTGATAATGAACCTTCTGACAGTCTAACATTAACAACCAAACCGTCCATAAACAAAGAACGTGACCTTTTCCTTTCTGCTTTTATACCTGCTGACATCTGACTTCAGCCACAAACAAAAGAGAGGCATCTTTAAACTTTAAGAAAAGCTGGTCGATTAACTTGGAAAAAATCTGAATCCCTGGAGTCTGTTTGGACTCCTGAACTTTGATTAGCTGCTGAGTAATGGCACAAATATTGAGGAGAAGCTGGAACTAATCTGTGCTGAGGAGGCTACGCCCAACGCTGGAGGACAGCGGAGCAGGACAGGCTGTCATAAGGACCGGCAGCACGCCATATCCACCTGTGTGTGAGACTGATACTGATCATCTTCTAGATTTAATGTAAAAATATATTTTAATCTGTTATTTTATTTGGTGTTTGGCTTGCAGGTTTTTTGCACTTCTGCTTTGGCTTCATTTCACAACCGCAGAGGTCTGCTTTAAAGCAACAAATATGTTGGAATTTGGTTTGGTGCACTTCGGCGCCCCCCGAAGGTCTCTGAGTGCAACTACACTGTCGTGAGACACATTGTGCTGTTCACCGTTTCCACCTTATCGACAACGAGCATTTGTTGACAATCAGAGGGGGGTGACTCGTGCAAAGACGTAAGAAGCCAAAAATCCATGTCGACTTACAAGGTTCAGTCATTTGATTTAGATCAAATCTGACTCAGCTAGCGTCTACAGCCCGTTGTTTGCAATGACCGCCTGTGTATTTAACTGTTAGCTTGATGTCTATTGGCCGTGTCAGATGGATTTATTGATTTCTTTGTATCAAACCTGAGACATAATTCGGGTTAGACGACTTTTTGCAGCCGGTAAAGCTGCTAAACATGAGACAACGATGACACCGCTAACGATACAGGCTAACGTTACGTCTCAATCTGTTCTGAATAATTTCTGCAGGGATGTACACTCGGCTTCTCGCTCGCTTTACTCTCTCTCTCTCTCTCTCTTTCTGTTCTTAGCTTCATCCGTCACGTCCTCTTCCGCTTAGCCTCAGCCGTTGTATCAAACAGTACAGAGACGGGCTAACTGGCTGCTTTTTAGCTGAAGGCTGCTGTGTGAACTAGCGTTGTGCACAGTATTTTTGAACCTGTGCTTAGATTCTCCGAGCAGAAGAAGGCCGACAGAGTTAAGAGTTAAACAACGAGACATGTAGGAAACAAGCCTCCTTCTACCTCAGTAAGCTGATACGATGAACGACCTGAACTACAAGATGAAACCCATGTTGTGCTTTTCATTATTTGACTGCAAAAGGCTGCAGTGAAACCTTGATGGTGTACATCATGTTGCGTGAGAGCACCACTGTGTCATCACTCAGGAGCAGCCGACCTTGCTCGCAGCGCTCTCCTGCATAGCTGGGCAGGCAGAGGCAGGTGTAGGAGTTGACTCCATCCAGACAGGTGGCTCCATTCAGACACGGGTTAGACTGGCACTCATCGACATCTGCAGACACACAACACAGGCCGACATTATCCAGCACCATTCGTCTGTCAGTATAGGGGTCAGTGAGGTTAGTTTAAATAACGGACTGTGTGCTTTGTGTGTCTGTTAATGAGTACCTGTTTCACAGTGCTGCCCGGTGTATCCAGGTGCACACACGCAGATATTCTGTGCTCCTTTTTTGTAGCAGGACCCTTCGTTCAGACACACGCTGGTGGAGCACGGCAGGAGATCTACGCAAAATAAAGAAATGTGAAAAAAAACACCTATAAATCACAACAGTTCTATCATTAAAGGAGGAATATGTGACTCCTAGTGTTTAAAATGGGAAAACATTGGAAAGAGCTGCCCCCCCCTGCCTCCTCCCCCCTTCAGTGATTAGCCAGCTCTGCATCGCTCTGTAAACCTTTCCAAATAAGAAGAGCTGCAAGTTCAGCCTTTACAACGGAAGTGCTCCAGGCCTTTAGGGGGCGCTGTGTGGAACAGTTTACGCGCACGTAAAGTTTTGTTAATAAAGGAAAGTTGCATCGTTGAACGTCACAGACTAACATCAATATTACAGGTATACACATAAAAAACGAGTCCGGCCTGGAGTTTGACATACTGGCCACCGTACATTCTTTCTGCAGAGGCTGCTCGTCAGATTGAAAACAGGAAGAGAGGAAGTCTTGGTCGATATCGTTACCTGCTGGCTAGAAGTTAGCAATCGCTGTCTGAGAATTTTATCATCATAGCTGATAGTTTCTGAGACTGCTACTGTCTTGCCTCCTTTACTTCCTGAGTGCTTGCATGTTTTTTAAATTGCACATTGGGGCGACATTTTTGAGGTGCTGTTTGTTTCAGTGTTAAAAAGTAAAGCTTCTTTATTGCAGTGTTGCAGCACTTTTCACTTTTCATGGCCACAGGGGGGGGGGGGGCGGGGGCTGCTTCTCCAAAGCTCTATTTGTACATTTTTCCGCTGGGATCGGAGGTAAACGAACACAAATAAGCTCTTGTCACGTTAAACAACTGAAGGAGCTGAAAAACAAACCACTGACGATGAAGTTCACTTACCTTTGACATCCACAGTGCTGGCCTCCAGGGAAGGGTCTGAGTCTGTGCCGCTCTTCGCTTGCTCCGTGGTCAGGGTCTGCTGTGATGTCTGCGGCCGAGACTCCACCATAGAGGTCTGTCTGTTCCCGTCATAGTCCACAAAGTCCTCCTCCCACAATGGGGTGGCAGCAGGGTCAGGGACCAGGGCCCAATGAGGAACAGAGCGGGAGCTGTGGTCAAAGGTGTACAACGGCGTGGTTCTCGTGGTGGACTCGGGGAGGATGCTGTGAGACTCAGTGGGGCGGTGGGTGTGGTCTTCAGGAGTCACGGGTGCAGGCTTTGTTGGGTGTTTCTTGTCACCTGTCGCAGCAGAGGGGGGGTGTGTGGTGGGTTTGGTTGCACTGGACTCTGAGGTCATGCCCTTAACATCTGTGGCGAGCGTGGTTTGCTCTCCAAAAGTCACAGCTGCCACATCTGGAAAAACAGTAGCAGGGACCTCTGTGGGGAGGTCAACCAGAGCACCCTGCTCCCCTGAATGCTCCCCCTCACCCTCTCCCGACAGCTGCTCTGCACCTGAGCCCACCTCTGAGACTGTGTCAACAGCTGGTGAAACCATGGGAGCCTCTGGGACATCTGTGTATGGCTGCTGGGGTTTAGCTGGGGAGTAAATCGGTGTTACCGTGCTGGGAACCCTGGGCATCTCCGGAGGTTCCTGTCCTGACGCGTCGTCTTCTCCTCCAGACGCCGACCCTTCAGAGTCCTCAGTCTGGGTCTGTGCAGTGGTTTCCTGTGACTGAGATTCCGGGGTGAGAGTAGGAGGCTCGGTTCCTCCTATTTCTGTCTCATCGGTCATCTCACCCGACTGGATCCCTGCAGCCGTGGTGGGCTCAGCGCCAGCAGATCCCTCCTCCATCACTCCTGCCCCTCCATCAGATCCTAGGCCTGCAGAACCTTCTGAGTCCTCATAGGTGGAGACCCCGTCAGTGCCAGGTTTGGAAACAGCTGGATGGAGCACGCCTGGACGTGTTGAGGATGCTGGTGATGAGTCAGAGTGCACATACGGGGTCATGGTGGTGGTTCTTGTTGCTGTGTGATCTCCTGGTTCATCAGTCTTAACTTCCTCGAAGTCAGTATCAGAGAAGGTGTCAACGACCGGGTCTATGACTCCATCTGGGTACGTTTCTGTAGGAGGAGCGGCTACGTCACTGGTTTCCTCTGTGGGTGTCTCCTCTGTGTGAATGTCGATGGTCCCGTAGTCAAAGGGAGTCACATGCTCCTTGACATCATCGTCCCCTTCTCCCACCTCATTGGACAGGACAGGAGTGGCCGTCTCAAACTGGTCTCCTCTGGCTTCCTCCTGCCTTGGAGCAAACGTGACCTGAAGGAATAAAGAAGTCGGTTGGTTAGTAAATGAAGAATCAGGAAGGTCTCTGTTGGAGCCAAAACATGGTTTTATTTCTCTTTTCATGGGACGACGGTTGGCAGAGTGATTAAGTACCCTGTCCTCCTGCGCGATGATTTCCACGGTGTACTTTGGACATTTTCAATTTCAACAACTAGATCACTTTAAAGGATGGATGCTGTTAATTAACACATGGGTCTAACTTTTGTTGGTTTTGGCATGAATGTAACCTCCCCCTAAAAGAAGCTAGAATGTTAAACTGAAGATACAAAGATGTTTAATCTCAAAAAACTGTTTGGTTAAAGGAGCAACATGTAACTCTGAACCCAAGTGTTTAAAATGGGTACTGCAGCCCAAACTCTAAACATTATAGAGAGCTGTCTCCCCCCGCCCCCTCCTCTCTAGAGTGGATGCTCACGCAGGTTGCCATGTGGTGGACACTGAAGCTTCAGTGTTTAGCCAGCTCTGCATCGGTCTGTAAACCTTTCTGCGTTCTAACCTCTCTCCATTTTTCAAAAGCATCTCCAATATTGATCCTAGTTTGAGCACGTTTCTGCTCGTGGAGCTTATTAGAAACATGCAGAGGCTTTTTAGATCGGGTACAATCACTTCTATCTGAACCAGTTCTCTTGCCCGCTTCCATCGCTTCAACACCTGTTGGTTTGACCTGATAACTGGTCTCATATCTGGCAAACCGAGGGGCATCCAAAACGGCCGTGTGGGGGTGCCTTTAAACCGCCTACCTTCTCTGGTCCAAACAAATCCAGACCATTCAGGACCAGAATCTAAAGTTAGAAGGAGGACATACTGGCTGCTGCATTGTTTCTTACAGTGACCTAAAGATCGAACCATAATGTTTTCAGATTGAACGATGGATACTTTTTTAATTGGATATCTGCAGAAGAGCAATCAGAGCATTTCTCAAATATGACTTCATGTCAAACAGTTCAAAGGAAAAATCCTCCCCATTGAACCTTCAGATCCACCGTAGTTCTGCCTTTGTGTTGCAGATTTAACTTAGAGGGATTAAAAGTATCATCAACAGTCTGAATTTAAACCACCACATTCTGTTAATGAAACATTGTGTTGTACCTCGTGTTTCCCGTTGACGAAGCTGATGGTCGGAGGCAGAGTGATGGGAGACGGCTCGAGAGCATCGTTGTCTCCGCTGCCCAGCACGGCTCCACTGGGGATCTGTGACAGGTCGGTGAACTGAGGGAAGGTGAGGCCGTCGACCCCGCCCATAGGTTTGGTCAAGATGTCCAGAAGGTGGTCGACTAGAGGACGAAGAGGAAGACAGATTCCAGGTCGGAAAATAAATGGAAGAAATCTTAAAGTTTCATTTATATGTACCTGACTTTAAGTTATAACAACACATTTCTCTTTACAGCACACAAAACCAAGTCAAACTCTCGAGAGCTGAAGATGTCAGTCTATCTACAATACCTCCTGAATGTTCTCAGCCTTTCTTAAAGTAAAAGAACCAGAGTTTGTTGTCATTATGAAGTTCGACCTTCTCTCACAAGCTTTACTTTTTTAAGATGCAAAAAAATATCCTAAAGATGATCCAAGTAGCTGCATTTCATTTTTTCAAAGATAAATCTGTTAAATTAGCTAAGAAGGAGATTCTTAACACCTCTCTAAGGTCAACGCACCTCCTTAATAAATACTAAAGGCTTTTGAATCCTGAAGGAGATTCTCAGGAGGTTTGAGTGCTGTGTGCGTCACCCCAGACCCACTGTTAATAAAAAAAACACGTCCAGGGTCTCCCATCTGATGAGAATTTTTAAAGCTCTGAACTGAAAACAGTTGCTCAGATTTGTGACGCGATCTGACACAAATACAACATCTGAGCTTCCCACGCTGTCTGTGTGACATAAGGGCAACATGGCCGCCGTGTGAGTGTGGTCTATTCAGTCTATAAATGGATACCTGGTGTTTGTTGGAACTAATGCATCTAAAGCTGTCAGATACATAATGTGGTGTATGAAAACTAGAAACAAACTGTGAACCATTCAGTGACTCTAACAACACATCCCTGTTCCTGACCCAGTCCTAAACTTGCTCCTGTTTCTTGGTTTGAAGGCTGTGTTGTTGTTCTGCAGGATCTCAGAGCTGCTCACGTCTGATGTTTATTAAAACGAGCCTCGCTGCAGATCCTGATGTTAACAGTCAGCTAATGATTAAGGTCAGTGTGAGCCGGGGGGGCTGCTCTCAAACAATGCACGCCTGTGTCTCTTCATTAAGACTTTATGGTACACATGGAGGCTATACAGTGGAAACTGGAGCTGCAAAACGTGACGCAAACACAGACCTGAGTTTAGTTATCGTATGTGATGACGAACACGCCGGGAGCTCGTCTTTGAACCGCACTGATCTAACTAGTTAACCTGCGTTAGACACAACATGTCAGCAGAAGTCAAAAAGCCTCAGTGTGACTGAGAACCTGAAACCTCATGAAACAGGAAGTTTTCATTAAAACACTCGATGCCTCAGTTTCCCTTCATTTCCTCAGGACGTGGAAACAGCGAGTCTGTGGGCCTCACACACACCAGCGCAGACTTCATGTGATGATGTACAAGCTGCAACTCAATCCCCCTCCAACATTTCAACAACAAACAAAGCTGCAGGAAGATGGCACCGCTCGGCTGGGGGGTAACAAACACAGGAGCACTGTGATGTGAGTGTGTGGCCCCTGCAGCAAACCTCAGAGTCACAGAGTGGGGCTCAAACCGAGGCAGGAGCCTTCCTTTCTGCTTCTTTATGTCTACTTATTGAAGTTAGATGTTCATTTAATATCTTTAAAATTCATTAAAGATAACAGAGAACTGCCTGGAAAAGGTGCGACAGACAAAAACATTTGTTTTTTATCCAAAAACTTAGTACACGGAAATTGTCCTGTGACACAGCGTGATAAGATGAGATACTCTCAATACGATGTGATGCAATACGTTTCCATACAATAGGATACTGGATGATGCGTTATGATGCGTTATGCTTTGATGCGAAATACTACCATAGGCGAGACCCCGTAGAGGTTGAGCGCGGCAGGATGAACAGCGAGGAGCATGGAGGAGGAAGATCGAAGCGTATGGGAAGGTGTGTAGGTATGAGAGGTACGGGGACGATGGGTTATGGAGAGCCTTGAATGTAGGAAGGAGAAGCTTAAAGGTCTCATATTGTCCTCCTTTTCAAAGGTTGAAATAAGTCTCAGAGCTCCTCTAAACATGTGTGTGAAGTGTCTTGTTCTAAATCCACTCTGATACTGTATTTGATCATGCCTATAAACCCCTCTATAGACTGCCACAGGAATGAGTCCTGAAACCCGGAAGTGAGTTAGCATTTTAGCGCCATGGGTTCCTAACTCTAAAAGTCAATGGGGATTTTGAATGGGTTTGTGGTTAGACGCCTGAAATAAGGTCTGTGGTTAACACAAGCTTAAGAGATGTTGGGCGTTTTGTTAGACGAGATAAACTACGTTAGGTAAGACCCCAAGTTTTTATGCGTACTAAAAACGGCAGTTGCTAACAAGTGGCTAAATGAGACTACAGTGGTTGTCGGGGACATTAAACGTCATCACGCCGGGAACTCTCTCACTAGTCCGCCTTACAGCCTCTAGTCTTGTTTTTCAGTGCTCTTGCAAATATTAGGTTAATAAACAACTTATTAAGCTACGGTTTCACTAGCTTGTCAAAACCGCTGATTAGATCGATGAAGAATAACGGCAGTGACGTCAAAGTCAACCGACCGTGGTGTAGTTCGCTTGTAGCATAACGTTAGCTTTTTACTTCTCTCGGCTGTATTAACGCTTCAAACTTCATAAAAGTGGTGTTCATTTGTAAAGATTATCCTGCTGAACAAAACGCCTACACATCAGAAACGTGTGTTAGCCACAGAGCTTATTTTCTGCAATCATCCAAAATCCAATGCAAAAATCCCATAGGCGAATGATATGGTCTTGCATAAAACAAAGTATTTAATGTTTATATCTTAAATATCCAGAGACACTAAATCTCCTGTCCTCGTGTCTGTTGTCTTTGACTCTAAAACATTTCTCTGACTTTCAGGCCTCGGGCTGTTCCTGCTAATGGATTCATGTCAGACTAATTCAGATGGATGTGGGAAAAGAAGGAGGAGAGGGTAGATATTTTTGGAGAAGTTGTAAGTTACTGTAATTTAGGACGCTCCTCGGAGAAAAGACAACTTAGTGCACATACTTGTGGTTCGTTGTGTGCTCAATCTACGGCTGAAAACAGCTCTTTAGAAGTGCTT
Organism: Tautogolabrus adspersus; assembly: GCA_020745685.1. Lineage (NCBI taxonomy): Eukaryota > Metazoa > Chordata > Actinopteri > Labriformes > Labridae > Tautogolabrus > Tautogolabrus adspersus. The sequence goes on along the minus strand of CM036549.1, from coordinate 14,450,866 downwards.
GCACAAGAGAACAGAGGCCAATCAATGCGACCACCGAGTGTCTCTGACTGTGTGAGAAACTGAAAGAAAGACTCATTTGACCTGATGAATGTGATACTCTGAAGTCTCTCAGGCTCTCCCAGGGAAACACAATGATGTGTTTACAATATGTTTAGCTGCACAACTGATGTGACTGATTTCATAACTTTTTCCACATCTGGCTCTGGAAACGCTGCACGTCTGTGTGTCTGTGTTAGTGTGTGTGTGATATTTGTCTGCGTACAAACACAAAGGTAATAAATCTGTGAGCTGCTTCCTATGGAAACAACAAACAACAGCGTACAAACATGAGGACCGACCTTCCTGACAGATTAATGTCTTGCTGCAAGACTGAAAGACGTTTCACGGGAAACCGCCGTCTCAAAGCTCGGGAGAAAGGTGCAGCAGGAAATATATGACAGCAAACTAAAGCTGAAATGTGAGTTCTTTATAAATGTCAAAAATGTAGTATTTAAAAACTTAATTGAACGTACCTGACTGATTTTGGTCGTGCACGTTGACAAGGATGATGTGGAATGGTGGTTTGTCCGAGTCCCCTTCTCCAGGAACAGCCACTGATTGGTCGATGCCGAACGTCGGGGCAGTTCCGTTGACATCATCTTTAAAAACTAATGCAGGTGATCTCCCTTCCTCTCCGGTCCCCGTCTCAGGAGTGATCTCGAGGAGCTGTGATGGTCTCGATGTGGTTTCTACTCCCACATGTGATGGCATCCGGGGCACCACTGCTCCCGCCTCTAAACCACTAGAGCTGCCATCGCTGCTGACCCCCTCCCCGCTGGAGATGTCGAGCTGTGGAGGAATGGACCGGTTGGTGGGTAAAGGAGGGAACTGCATGGGCAAAATGTCTCCTCTTGGTTTTGACTCAACCTTGCTTGAGTCAAAGTTCGCAACATCGTAGTCGACGAACTCAACGGTGGGTGTAGCAGGTGCCATGGTGGGGGCTGCATGTTGGTCTGGCATGGATGTGTGTGGTCTCTCTGTGGGTGAGTATGCCGCAGGATCTGGTCTTCTTGTCTGGATTTCAGCTCTTTCGGGGTCTACAGCTTGCCCAGGTTTGGGTCTGCTGGGAGCGTATGAGGTGCTGCCAGGTTTGAACTTAGTCGGGGTCATTGGAGGACTCAGGGTTGGTGGTGGAGCTGTAAGAGAGGAGAAGAAAGAGGCAGAGAGAGAGAGAGTTGAAAACCTGAGCCAAACATTAACCTCTTTAATGGAAGAAATCCTCTTTTACAGGATGCTGATGCTCATAAATGTGCAAACCGGCGCAGTTTTTCAAAAGGAACTGTTTGGATAAAAAACATCGGATGGAGTCAAATCTTGGAAACGTGTGCAAAACAAAAACATTAGTTTGTGTTCTTCAAAACTTTAGAGGATAAGAAGTACAGTATTCATCCTGATCCCAGCAGAGGGCTCGATCCCAGGAACTAAACAGTTGGATTATGTCGGTTTTAGGCCGGTTTTATATTTTGCACTTCAGTGCTAGTGACATAGTGGAAATTTGCGCCCCCTGTGGACAACGTGTGTATAGGTAGTTCCGTTTAGAGCACTCTGCGTCCAGAAGCACGGCACAGCAGGAGCTCCACATAAACACACAGTCAGACATGCGCACACACAGAGTGCTACGCTCCCCAGCTGATCCCGTCTCTCCTCTGTAACGCCTCTGTTACTACCTCTGAAGACTGTACAGAGAGGGGATCACTTCGTCCCCCCATTACGCCTATGCGACATTCAGATTAAAGGCAAAATGTCTCTGGGGCGTAAATATTGCCGCTTGAAACGGCGGTCTGAACAGAGCTAATATCAACCAGGATGCACTGGTGAGTCATGTAGAGAGTTTAAGGGGTCATCAGGTTGGTTCCGGTCCTGAGCTTTGCTTGCAGAGGCAGGTTTGTGGATCTGTACCTCTGCAGGACTCTGTGCCACCCAGAAGAGCTGAAATGGTGTCCACCAAAAACTCTAATATATGGAATAAATTAAATACTGACCGCCTAAACTGGAAGAAAAACACCTGAAAAGTTTTATTTAGGAAATGCTCCACAGTAAAGAAAGTAAGTGAAACAGTCCAGTCAGGCTACGTCAGTTATATCCAAGGAAACATGTTTGCAGAATGAATCAGTGTTATTGTGAGTCATTAGATAAAGAAAACTGTACTATGTGGAAAATGCTAATCATGCAGCTGTCAGACTGACGTTAGCATGCAGCGGGCTATAAAAGGAAATGTTGAAATGCTTTGATTTTTGCCCCATGAAGTCAACTGTGAGAAATAAAACAGGCCTGGAGACGATTGAACCGCTGGTGTCCGAATAAAAACTGCCAAAGTTAGAAGTCTGAATGTGGCCAGAAACGACGTGTTTAAAGGGAAAAGATGTCGGAGCGGCGTTAGTGAGCTCAGAAACCCTTTTTGATTCATATGTTCTGAGTTCACTGTGAACCTTCTGAAGCATGAATCCGTCTTTTTGTGTCGTTTCTAAACACACAAGACTGTTTTACAGACCTCTTTAAATTAGCCTGCGATGCTAGCAGAGATATACATCCCATTATGATGAAAGACAGGAAATAAGACCCCCAAACACACACACACACACACACACACACACACACACACACACACACACACACACACACACACACACACACACACGCACACACACACACACACACACACACACACACACACACACACACACACACACACACACACACACGATGCTGTGTGCAGGTCTGAGAGCTGACTTCATATAGTTAGTGTTCTGGGTTTTGAACATCGCTGACATAATGCTTTTATGAACGCTGTGTAATTGACTCTCTTACATCCCTCCCTGTTGTCTGACAGGAGAACCTATAGACGGACTAAAGGGAGGTGTGGGTAAGGATGGAGGGGTTCCCCTTTTCCTCCTTTTTCCCTCATGAAGGATAATTCAGTGCGATGTGTAGTGAGTGAAATGATAAAGTGACCTTACTATATGATCAGACATTAAGGAAACATGCTATGATGAAGTGCTGGCTTCTCTGACAACAATGCAGCAGCCAGTATGTCCTCCTTCTAACTTTAGATTCTGGTCCTGAATGGTCTGGATTTGTTTGGACCAGAGAAGGTAGGCGGTTTTAAGGCACCCCCACACGGCCGTTTTGGACGCCCCTCGGTTTGCCAGATATGAGACCAGTTTTCAGGTCAAACCAACAGGTGTTGCAGCGATGGAAGCGGGCAAGAGAACTGGTTCAGATAGAAGTGATTGTACCCGACCTAAAAAGCCTCTGCATGTTTCTAATAAGCTCCACGAGCAGAAACGTGCTCAAACTAGGATCAATATTGGAGATGCTTTTGAAAAATGGAGAGAGGTTAGAACGCAGAAAGGTTTACAGACCGATGCAGAGCTGGATAAACAATGAAGCCCTGAATTGTTGTTGAATTATGTAAAAATGTCTATTTCAGTAGGGGGGGGCTTTTTCTGTCTCTGTAATGTTGACACTTAGGAGCCTGTCAGGGACACGAACCACAACTTTAACAACATCAGCCACCGCTGGTAAGAGTGTCCTTATATAGATTTATTCGTAGCTTCATTTCAGTAAAAGAGCTGAGTTCTTCTTCCACTCGAGCTCGTGGAGGTGTTTACGGCCTGCAGACTGTGAGGATTAGCTGCGGTTGGGTCTAAAGGAGACCCTGGCTGTATTATTCTGCCCCGCCCAGGTATGATGTCATGTGTTGGGCGAGCTCACAGTCCCGTGGCTGGTCTGGGGTCTGTCCTCATACTGTCACTTCACTCTACCTTACCTCTGTGGTGCATGCTCGGCAGCTTTCAGGTCCTGAAAGTACCTTCGATGCTGCCAATAATGCAACTGTTAGCAATTATATCATCCGTAAAGAATCAGACTTGAAGAGTGTAATTGGTTCCTGTAATGCTCACCTCTCTTAGCCTCACTTTCTAATAATGATGTGAGGAGGGCTAGCACTGTACTCCCCCCCCCTCCTCCTCCTCCTCCTCCTCCTCCTCCTCCTCCCTGTCTGTCTCTGTGTTTGGGCAGGGTCCAGCTGCGAAGCATTAGGGACCTGTCCCCTTTCTGCTGTATCTGTGTTAGAGTGCATGAGTTGGGTTTTCCCCTCATAAAAGTCTGTGCCCCACGATAAACAGGGCAGGGGGAGTTTGTTCTTTTGCTGTTTGGTTCTTTGTTAGCCCACTTTTAAAACCGCTCGTTTGTGCTGCGACACACCTCAGTGTCTTTGTGGAAAGCCGTTTTTGTTTTCTCATGACTTCAGGAGACTAATGTGTGAGTGATTTGGAGACTTGGAGTGGGGTCAGATCGGGGCTCATCGAGGGGATGCAGCGTTGACCTAAATCTGTGCAGATGCTGAGATAGCGAGGGAGGATAGCTGCACATCCTTAACTCAAAGGACTACACTTCTTTTAAGGGAATCCTGATAAAGAATCCATATTTATGTTTGAAATGACTTAGGGCGCACTCACACCATGCCTGCTTGTCCCCACAGATGAAGCAGCTCACCATGGACAATACAAATTTCTCACCTGTAACACCTGCTGCTCCGAGTCTCAAACCATGAAACCTTTGACTACTCACCGCAGGACGCTCTCCACACCTGTGAGGAACCTGGCAGCTTTTTTAGATGAAGTCTTAAATGTTTTGAGGGGAGCTGATGTGAGCATGCAGCAGGATATAATCAGGAGAATTCACCTTGAACATTTTTAAATATTCTGGTAAAAATAAGACGATAAAGAACATCAGGTTCTTAAACTACCAGTGCAAACACGTCGAGACAAATCAGAGTCCAGAGCCTCTCCTGCCTGGTTCCATAGACATAGAGATAAATGCATTTAAAACCTGTTCAGTCTACAACCTTGAACTCTGACCCTCTGAGCAGATGGCAGCAGCTTGTACTCTGTATGAAGAACATGTGACGGGTCACTGACCATCTTATCGGCATGCCTTAGAGAAGCCTGTTCTGCAGAGAACACTGCCCCACACACACGGGGGCTACTTCAGTATTCAGGGGGAGAAATTAAAACTCCTCCTGCCTTGTCTCTTCATTGTTGTGACACATAAAAATGATTAACTGCACAGTCGTGTGTTTCCGTCTCACCTTTAAAGCAGAACACTCCATGTTTGTCACTTTCGTCTGGATAGCCGGTCTGGTTCTTGTGCTTGTAGAGCGTGCGGACCCCCAGCAGGCCTCCTCCACACTGAGGCTTGGGGACGGTGATGGGGTAGCGGGCGCTGCCGTCGGAGAGCCAGCCATAGTCGCAGCGGTTAAGCCCCGCCCTCCAGGCTGCGTACAGCTGACCTGTTGCTGCTAACACGGCGTTGTGCTTTTGACACTCCACGGACGCCTGCTGGAAGGTGAGTTTGTCTCTGAGATTGGGGTAGAAGACCTCACCTGCACACAGAGAAGAAGACATTTCAGGTTTGTACAAGTAGAAATATTGAACTACATGTCAGGGCTGGATCCTGTTTCATCATTCAGCTTTATACTACAATTCCCATGAGCCTCTGCCACCACTGCTTTGGAGAAATAACTGGGTTTGCTTCAACTGCGGACTTCATTTTAACCCCCAGGCACCAAACTGACAACAAAGCCTGAGTTATAACGAAGGCCGACTGCTGGGTCGCGTCTCGTTAGACGTGTCTGGGTCAGAAAGTTGTACATAGTCAAAACACAACAATGACAACAACCAACAGGCATGTATGCTCTGAACCTGGTGGTAGTCTGTATTCAACATGCAGAAAAGGAAACCGAAGAACTAAGACTGGAAATACAAACAAGTTGTTACGATAAAGCGATAAAGCAGCGTTTGCTCACTGCTCGTGCTCAGCACAGCTTCTTTTATTCAAGGTCAGTCTGATCTAACGGTGCTAACGGCTTCGGTGACATTTTGTGTTTTGCTTTTAGAAGACACGGGGAAAGTCATTTCATTTCCTAACTTCTGTTTCTCTTCATTCACAATGATTTGCCAAGCTGATCAATTAAAGTCTTTCCTTAAATCAACCAAGTTTGACGCCCTTTTTTAACACGCTTACATGAAGAAGCACAGGGTCTCAGACCGGTCAAGACCACCACTGATTGTCTATGTTTCACGTCATCACTGTGATTAGAAGGAAAACTACTCTTTCTAAAAGAACAAATAACTTATGTGTGTGTTACGGTCTAAGTGAGTGACACGCCTCCTGCACACAAGATGGGGATTTTTCAGTGATATTTATGGTCTTGGTTTTGAATCGGTCCCGTCCTGCTTTGGTCTTGGTCTCAATCTCGGAGCACTCCGGTCTCGGATACGGCTCTGTCTTGGTAAGTGTGGTCTGGACTACAACACTACCTCAGGTACGACCTGACGTCTGCGTTTAAGAAGAGTCGTGTTCTGAGAGTCCTTCTTGGCAAACAAACGGCAACAAGGAGGGATTCTGCACTAAAGTACAAGTCAGTTTTTTGTTGTTCTCAAGAAAAGTTCCCCTTCAACCACAAACTGTCCTCTAAACATTTCTGTTTACATTCAGGTTAAACGAATCAGATACAACATGTCAATCAAAGCTGCTCGTAGTCGTGTTTCTGATCTTAAGACAGGTAAGCTAGCTGTTAGCCTGTGCGTCTAGACTTTATGCTAAGCTAGGCTAACTCTGCGCTCCCTACACAGACTTGTGAGTAAAGTAGAAGTTAAGCTAGTTGTGCTTGTACTCCTTTACCTCGTAGTTTGTCCACGTAGCAGTACACGTCGTATTGTTCCGTGGGGTCACGGATGCCGTAAGTTCTCACACCTGGTCTGCTCTCCAGATTACCCATACAGCCGGGACGGGGCACCGTGATTGGGTATCTGAAAACAAACACTGCACTGAGTTTAAATGCACAACAACAGTAACTTTCAGACAATATTTTAGTCGTCCTGAATCCTCACAAAGTTTCAACCAGAGAAGAGAGACAGTGAAACGAGGGTTATACACCTGCCTTCACAAAATACAACGTGATTATTTAGAAGAGTTCAGCATGAAAACTAGAAGAATCTAAAAAGCTTGAAATTTAAGAAGGACGAGATATCTTCTCGTTTCATTGAAATCAAACTGTAAGAGTTCAAAGACAAACGTGGCATAGACGATGGAGATTTGTGCGGTACACGAAGAAACCACATTTTGTACAACGTGTAGATTTAGAAGCACACCTGACTGACTGGTCGGCGAGCCAGCCTGCATCACATTGGTCTAGGCCGTCCTCGAAAGCAGCCATCATCTGTTCAGGTTCAGCGATGTCGGCGCCGGCGTCGTGACACGCCCTCACAGCGGCGGGAAAGTCGAGAGTGTAGCGGCTGGTGCTGGCTCTGTAGTGAAACACCACACCTGGAGACAGAATGTAAACAAGGTCAAAGATCAGAGCGGGGAAGGTTAAAGGGCCTTCCTCTCATTTCAAACTTTTCTCTTTATAATTATAAGTATATAATAGTTATGAATAAATCCCCTGAAAAAAACTGAATTTGTAGGCATCAACCTTTGACACCACATAAGAACTTAGACATCTGTGTCTGTACTTCTGGTCCTAACCATTGTTGGGTTTAAAGTGACTGCTTGCATCTTTTTTGACTCTTTTTCATGACGAAAGTAACATTTGGAAAAGTGAAGAAATCTTTTTAACTTCCTGAGCCTGCTGTACCTGAATGAGACCATCATGTCATGTGAGAGTCTGACTCACAGAAATGACTCCAGATTACACCACAGACTCATTCCTGACAGAAACAGAAAACCCCAATCCTTACACAACAGAAACACAAACCAGTGCGATCTGTCAGCGATCATCCTCAGAGTCAATGTAACCGAGGTCTGCAGTCATTAGCTCCTTTCTCCTCAGATTCTTTCTCTGCTGCGAGGACATCCTGGCAGAGCTGAATACATGTCTGAGCTGTTCAATGGAGAGTTGTGTGTCACTCATAGGGAGCGTCTTTGTGTGGAGATGACCAACAAAGACTCCTGTTCACTATTAATGTGGAATCTGTGTAAATGTCTGAGAGCCAGCGTCTCTGTGGGGTTTCCACTCGATGAACTCTGACGGAAGGATACGAGGAACTTTCACGTTCTCTACAGATGTTACCATGGCTCTCGTAAACAGTTTTACCTGCTGTCACTCAGGCTGTGATCACCTGACCTGCAACACAACTGTGAGCTGAATTAGAGCTGAAACTATGATTGAAGGGTAGTTTCGCTGTAAATGTACCTTTAAATATTGTGAGTTTCATTTGTTTGATCTTCTTTTTAAACTTTTAACTTCCACATAATCATCTCTAAAAAGTCTCAGACGGCCATGTTGTTATTTTCTGTGGATTTAAATCAATAAATGATGATAATAAATAAATGTGACACCTCTGAGGTGAAACATCATCTTTGGAGCCACGTCACAAACATTTTAATTTATTTAAAGACAGTAAGTGAGAAATCACCTCCTGCTGTGAAAACAGCAGCCAGCTCTTTGCCAGCATCGAACATCTGGATTCAGTCTCTACACACGTTTGTAGACTCCGCACACTGACTTCTTAATTGGACTCATAAAGGTGCAGACTTGGCAGGGTGCGTTTGTTTTACTCACCAGAGACTCTGAGGCTGACGGTGTCCTGCATGTCCTCCATCCCGTGCATCACCTCGCAGCGGTACAGCCCGGCGTCGCTCGCCCGGAGCCGCACCATGATCAGGGAGGCGTCTCCGACCGACAGCGGGTGGCTCGGCACCGACACCCTGCCCTGGAACTCCTTCCCCACCTTCACCACTCCGCCCTGCGCCACCAGCACCACCTTTTCCCCCGCTTCCTCCAGCTTCATCCATTTGATCCTCACCTCTTCCTCGGGATTCGACGTGGAGCGAGGAGGAGCGGTTGTAGGAAGCAGCGTGGTGTGTGAGGGAGTGTGTGTAGAATCAGGCGTGATGGAGAAGTGGCACGGCAGCACCACACGCCCCGCCAGAGAGCCGGATGCAGGAGAATTCTTCTGCGTCCCGATGGAGTGAGGAGGAGCTGGAAAACAGGATCCTGCATGTCAGACATGAAGCAGCCACTTTAGCAGCTCGTGATTTTTTATTTTATCATCACAATTTTTCTTTTTACTTCTTTAAAGGTCGATATCTTCAGTGCAGGGACATGACTTTTAACTTCTACACAGTACTCGAGTAAATATGCATGCGTGTCATGGACTTTTTCTACATTTCCTTAAGATCACGTAAAGATCAGAAAGACCTCGGTGTCTGTTCTACCTGTGATTCATTTAGAGAGATCTACAAGTCCATGTTCGACACATTAAACATCAAGAGATCCTCAGAGCAGCTGTGATTGGTAGGTTCTTCAAAAAGAGGCAGAGGAGGAGACGATGGAGTTCAGGCTGCAGAGACAGAACGATCTGACTCTCAGTGTTTTCAGACCAAATCGTTTTAAGGACTTAATGAAGAACTACACGCCATGGGGACTTTATTTCTGTCTGCATTCACACCGCCATGGTGCTGGGAGAGAGTACCTATAGTCTGCAGCAGGAGCTGCAAAGGTTCCTCTAAACGGGGCTCTAGGAACTCAAATAGTTCCTGCGGTGTGGAATCCTAGAACTATGTAAAAGTTCCTGTGCTCTGAAAACACCTTCTGACTCCTGCTGCAAACATGCAGACAGAAAAGTGAAAAAGTGGCTGCTCCATCAGAGCTCCAGCTGCAGACCACCTCGTGTGTTATTCTGACTGTGGCTGAAGGTCAAACTCCACGCTCACGGTCTCACAGAGTTTGAGATGTGTTCCCGTTAAGAGTTTGTTAGTTACGTGTTGTTCCATTGTGAAATTATTTAGTGTGCGAGCGCTCTGATGGACTCTTCTCAACGGCAAACTCTCTAGGAGTCTACATGTGTGCAGACTTCCCTGAGAGACTTACCCAGAGTTCATTGCAGGCGTGCAGGCACGTAAACAAATGTTTGACAGATGGACTTGAGCTTATATATTTCTTTTCTCGTCTTCTGGCTACTCAAAGCGCTTTTACACCGCAGGTCACACCTACACATTCACACCCTGATGATGAAGCAGCGGGAGCAACGTGCAGGTTAAGTTTCTTGCCCATGGACAGGTCGGACATGAATATAATAATAAAAATAATAATAATTATAATTACAAATAAAGGCCTTTAAAGCATTTTCTCCTCGTTGTTACATTTGTCATGTTTCTGGTCTCCCCCTGTTTGTTTTTGTCGTTCTTATTGTCTCATGTTTCCCAGGAGCACCAAAAACACACATGAAAGAGCATCAGAGCAGTTGGGGGTTCAGTGCTTTGCTTAAGGGCGATCCTCCAGTTCAAGTCCTGGAGTGGATCAAGTCTGGAAGTTGGTCTGGTAGCTGGAGAGGTGCTAGTTTACTTCCTGATCCCTGCAGAGGTGCCCTTGAGCAAGGCACCAAACCCCCAACTGCTCTGACGTCTCTCTCCATTAGTGCATGTCCACAGGATCCTGTTTGTTCATGTGTGTGTGTAGCATGTTCAATAACAGAGTGTAAAGTGCGATTAATAAACGAGATCTTATTCTTCAAACAAAGCTTCATTTTGTCACGTTAACTTCATTTGAGTTTTCTCATCACGTCTACATTTGCAATGAACTCTGGGTAAGTCCCAAAGGAAAGTCAGCACACAGACTCAAGGAAAGTGATTAAGGTGCCGTCAAGAAGTTGAGTTGAAGGTTTCACAGTGAGAGAGCACGAAACTAACACACACTAATCAGGGACGAGTGTGGAGTTTGACATTAAGCCAATGAGAGAGAGAAAGAGGGCGAGAGGATATGCGATGACATCACTTCTTGCTGAAGGGACTCACCTGATGGAGGCCGAGCTGAACACACACACAGCAGGCAGAGCAGGTGTGTGAGGACGTGTGGAATCATGTCGACACGATCTGTGGGAGAGAGAGAAGAACGAGTTATACAGGATTATAACTTTATTTATATCACCAGTAAAAAAGTGATTTACAATGAAAACAAGGCAGAACAACAAATGTGCAAATAATAATCAAATAAACACACAGGTAACTAATCCAGATCTGTGCTTGTCTGTTTTTAACATTCATACTGAAAATGCCTCTCACATGTTTGCTTCAACAATCTGTTAATCTCACTCCACATGTAACCCACAAGAGGGCGTATGCTCCTCCTCGTTTCTAACGTTTTTCTTAAATGTTGAATCTGTCGTTTCTAAGGAGATCAACCTTTTCATTTAACCTGTGGTTGTGAAATCCAATCTTGTATCCCTAAAGGAAAAATGTGTGACTTTTTGTATCCAGTAGATGTCACCCTTGAGCACCAGCATGAAACCAAAACAAACTACTGTTTGACCACACCTCCTCCATAGCCTCCGCTCTCCTCCAGGGACACACCTCCAACCCCCCTCCACTCGTGTTCGCAAGAAGGAGTTAACAATTAGAACGCACCATAATTAAGCACGATTAAGCGCAAGTGTTGCGTTAGCATGCTAATGTTAGCGCTCTTTAGTTAGCTCGTAGCTTCACATTACATGTAAATTGACACAGAATGAGCGTTATCTAAAAACTCTTACATGACATCCAAATAATCAGTGAGTATGTTCTTCTTCTTCTCTCTAGTCCTTGACTAAAACAGCTTTTATACACAAGGGGAGGAGCCGGCCGTCCCGTCCATGTAAACACAGCTCTGACAACAACACAGCCAGCGGGACTCGAGCTTCTCACTCATTGTAGACAGTCATGACTCAGAGAGACATTTACACAGGATAGACTTGATCTCTGATATATTGATGTGGAACATGTCACACATTCTGCCTTTAACCATCGCTCTGGTGTTCAGTCTTTTAAAGAGCTCTCAAACTATATAATATGTCCACAGGGGGCGCCAAAATCTACCTGCTTTGAACTGAACATATAACTTTTGATACTGACGCTTTTTGGTGAAATATTTGATGAAGAAATGTTGTTCCATAATCATTTAATACGATGTGATAACATAAAACCATGAGGACAGTTCTGCTGCAGAATGACTTCTTTCAATATTTACACTTTTTTTTCTTTTGAATTCAGGTATATGACATTTTTGTATTAGGGCTGTCAAAGGATTACATTTGATAAAATTGTCGGGCTTTCATTTTGAAGGTTACTGTCTTAAGCTGAGAGTACTTAACTTGCTGTGTGCTTTTATTTTGAAATACAGTAAGGCCCTTCTGGTGGATGGAAGGTTAGGACATGAAGTTAAACCCAGAAACAGGAAGTGGTTAGGGATCCCAAAGTAATGTCAAACAGCTCAAAGGAACGGTAGCAAAGGTCAATGTGTGATGTCATAAGGTGGATATTACTTAGAACTCGTCAGCTGAGCTGTCTGAGAGTTTGTTTAAGTGAAATGAGACATTCAAAGATGCAGCAGTGTCCTTCTTTTACATCACTGTGACTACAGGGAGACACTGAGGACGACTACGGTGAGCCTGAAGGGACAAAATAAACTGAGATTAATTAATGCATTAATTTCAGACCTTAATTAATCGTGACTAACTCGTTAATGCTGACAGGCCTAATTATAACATATTTTCTATCACTTTCCTCATTACTGCCGATCTGTTCTCCCACTTTACTTGAGTCCTTAATCGCCTCACAAGCTAACTGGTAGCTTTAGCTAAATTAATCCATTGATTTCAGACCTTGATTAATCGTGATTAATACTGACAGCCCTAAAAAATATTACATTTGAATCCGCTTATCGTTTTTCTTTTTTTGGGCTTTGTATGCCTTTATTTGGAGAAAGCAGAGAGAGAGTCAGAGATCAGTGGCATGGAGAGAGGGAGAGAGAAAGAGAAAGAGAGAGAGAGAGAGAGAGAGAGAGGGGAACGACATGCGGCAAAGGAGACACAGGTCGGATTCGAACCCAGGGCCGTCCGCTTGGAGGACTACAGCCTCCTTACGCACTATAGGCCTAACACTAGGCTACCGGCACCATAATCACCTGATTCCTTCTGTCATAAGTAAATAAAAGTTTTGTAGTCATTAAATGATTGCAGATAGAGCAGAAATATGTCGAAAAATGTCCCTCTGGATTTATAATGATCCATCTGCCCCCAAACACACACACACACATGCACATGCACACGCACACACACACACACACACACACACACACACACACACACACACACACACACACACACACACACACACACACACACACACACACACACACACACACACACACACACACACACACACACACACACACACACACACACACACACACACACACACACACGCAGCTAAATCTGGAGCCAGTAAAAGTCTTCCATTTTATTTTAAATTCGTGATTGACTTGAAATGTGTAAATTACAGGCTGACTGCATAAAGAAACAATCCTCACAGGAGTTATTAAAGTTTCTCTTCACTCTGACAGTGTCTGAAAGTCTGCACAGTTTTAAATAAAGATTAACTTTTCTTTTTTAAGTACTTTTTCTCTCGTTCTCACTTGAGTCTAACTGATGGGCACCCTGCCTGACAGTTCACTCTGACTTCTCCAGTTGTATGTTTCTTTACACGGGTTAAATCGAACAGTAAAATAACTTCACATGAAGAACTATTGTCTGTTTTTATAAGTGTTAAGATTCCATCAAGGCGACAGTGACTAAACGAACAGATCCCGACAGATGTGCGGTCACAGCTGGAGCAGGGGCAGATTAGTGCGCAGCTGCGGTGATAAAAGCTTATCAAGAGATCAAGTGGTTGAGCTGTCAGTGGATGTAAACGGACCTAATTGGTCCCGAGTGTCACTTCGAATCAATGAGCCTCTTATCGTTGAGCTCTATCAGTGTGGGAACAGTCCTGGCCTGCCCACCACCCACAGAGACCCTCCGCTCCGCTGGCAGCATGGAGGACAAACATGATGAATTCGCATGAAGGGGGAGAGAAAGCCCTGAAATAATCACATGCACCTCAATGCATGTAGTTAGTGCAAGAGAAAAGTTCTCTGCATGAGTTTATGCAGGAGCTGTGTAATAACATCAGAATCTTACCTTGTAAATCCTAAAAAAGAAGACAGAAAAGGTCAAAAAATTCCTGATGGCTGTCGTCGGATTATCACCTCAAACTTCCCCGCAGAGTCCCGCAGCTGAAACCGCACAAACCGCAGCGTCTCTCTCTCTCTCTCTCTCTCTCTCTCTCTGCAGCTGTGTGCCGGTCCGACCTCTTCGTCCTCCTCTCGGCACTGGCTGCAAGTTCAAATCCACTTTACACCCGCTATTATCTACGCATTATATAGAGGAGGGGCGCACATGTCCACACACACCCCCCCAACAATACACCGCCCAGTGCAGGAGGGAGGGGGTGTTACAGAAAGAGGAATAGAGTGGAGAGGAGGAGATGGAGGAAGTGAGACAGAGGAAAGGCTAAGTGAGGAAAAGTGAGAGAGAGACACTGAGAGACAGAGGGAGAGAGAGAGAGACAGAGAGAGAGCGGGAGGGACATTAAAGGGTCACTACACTCATTCTGTCTCCCTCCTCCATAAAGTTGGGGTGACTTGGGATAGATTTAAAAAAGAAATCATAAAAATCTGTGCAGCAGATGTCGCAAAGTCCTCAGTTTTCATCCAAAAATTATGAATCAAACTCCGAGATAAAAACCTGACACTACATCTCCCATAATGCATCTCCATGGCATCTATAGCCTACATTAGGCCCATGTTTTACTAGAGGTCTCCACAGGTTCCAAATCAGGAAATCTGATCAAACACAAACCCTGACACTCAGACCTCGTCCACACGTAGGCAGGTATTTTTCTTAAACGTAGATTCGTCTGTGCATTTTGACCTTTCGTACAAAAACGGCGTTTCAGGTCACTGAAAACGCACCTTTGGAAAAACTCCTTCCAGGATGAAGATATTCAGAAACTCTGTTTAAGGTGTTTCTATGTAGACGGGGAAAACAGAGTTTTGTTCTTGTAACGTCACGCTGTGCGCAGGTTTTTCCTCCGTTTGACGTCATCATGCGACGCAGTCACTTTAGTTTACACGAGATTAGTGCGACGGCAGACTTAACCAAACTAGCGCTGGTGCTATCGTGAGTTTTAGGTATGAATCGAGGGTTCCTGTCGGTTGTTTCAGCATTCCCTGTAGGACATTCAAAGGTTACTTTTCATTGCTCAACAGATCCGTTAGGTCGGGTATTAGTGGTCCCATCAGGGGTTCTTGTCTTTAAGGATCTTCTAGGACTTCTCACGTTGTTATGTTTAGAATAAGATCGTATAGTTTTTTAGGGTTAGGGTTGTTGACAGAGAACCAAAAACTACCATTCAAATACATGACAATCCCAAAACATTCACATTGTTTATTGGCAAAAATATTTAAAATACAAGTTTACAAACACCAAATTCATCACCAGTTCCTGAGGTTTATTAAAAAAAGCTAAAAGCAGAGTTTTAAATACAAAATGATTCTAAGGAACTCCAGACAGGCGACACATTTTAAAGGAGCAATATGTAACTCTGACACCTAGAGTTTAAAATGGGTACTACAGTCCAAACTCTAAACATCAGAGAGAGCTGTCTCTCTTACTAACGGACCCTCCTTAGGTGGTTCTAGTAAGGTGGTAAGATTTATGGGTATTTCAGCAATTTCTTTAAGATCCTTTTAGAGGTTCTCCGGTTTCTTTAGGTCAAATTGGTCTTTGGGTTCCACAAAGTGGTCCTAGCTTTCCTAAAGAATATTTACTGTATGTGGCTGTATTCATCACATGGTTCAAGTGGCCCTTTAGGACTGAAGAGGTTCCCAACCTAATGGTCAAGGGTGGTTGTCGGGATCATAAAGCCTGAACTAAGTGTCCTTCAAGTTCTTTTAGGGCGCTCTCACACTAGGCAATGTGTACCGTGCCTAAAGTCCAGTTTGTTCGACTTGTGCGAGTGCTCCGATGCGTGCTCAAGCTCTGTACACTTCCTTGGCTCTGGCACGGAGGGAAGTTTGTCCTTTAAAAGTCCAGGATTCCTTTGGGTGATTATAGTGATCCTTTACAAGATGTTAGAGGTTCCTTCATTGGTTCTTTTCATGATTTAGATTTTATAAATACTTTAAAACATTCAAGTAGACTTTAGGAGGTTCTAGGTTTACTCTCGATTAAAGTTAGTTGGTTCTACTGACCTTTAAGAGGTATAGGAGGTTCCTTTGGTTGTTGTAGTCAACCATTTAAAATGTTTTAGAGGAGCTTTAAGACATTCTATGTTTCTAAAAGTTACTAGAAATTTTTATTTCTTAGATTTATGTTTTTCTTCAGAGAAACATCATTTTGGGATCCTAAGGTGCTTCTGTGGACTATGTTAGGAGAGTCTTCGACACGATAACTAAAGCTGTTCTCGGAGCTCTTGGTGGAACAAAATCTCCGTAAGACACGTTTGTTCTTTTAATACGGTCACCCATCTGCATCTTAAGACAGATAAAGTTCCTCATACATACTTTCAGTGCAATCCTCGACCCGTTAATCATAAATATGGTATAAAAATACGACCCCCTTTATCAGTATAAATCAGTTCTGAAGTCATTTCATCTCCTGAACGATCCCAAAGTGGTTAAAAGTCCTCAAACAGGTCCTCGGCTTCTGCGGCATCTGCAGAGCGCTGGGGAGTCTGCTGCTTACTGGATCCTGCAGGGGGGTCGGGCCTGTGCAACACACACACACAAACACACACACACAGAACGGGTCAGTGGGCTAATGAAGCTGGTTTACAGGAGAGTTTTCCTGTTGAGACGGGAAGTGTATCATGTGGCCCATAAGGAACAAGACTGGAAACATATGGGCAACTTTTATACCAGTGTGTAGATATGTAGATGAGTGTGTGTGTGTGTTTGTGTGTGTGTGTGTGTGTGTGTGTGTGTGTGTGTGTGTGTGTGTGTGTGTGTGTGTGTGTGAGTGTCTAATTGGGGCCCAGCAGCTCCCCCATCTAAGTGGTCTACATCAAATGCTGGACTTGACTACCTGTGTGTTTTACCATGTAGAGCCTCATATATTCTGACTTCTCGAGTGTAAAACCATGTGATGTTTCGGCTTCAGGAAACAATATGTCCGACATGCAGAGGATGAAGGACGGATCAAGGATGCACAGCGGGGACCAAAGAAAATAGGGCAAGACGGGATCAAAGAAAGAAAAGGACAAATGTCGGCCAACTTGTAGACATTTCTTTATCCATCTCGGTCTGCTGATCTAAAGACTCAAATATTCACTCTTTACTGAAAAGTCTGGAGTTTGAGGATGTACGCAGGCAGATTCAAACAAGACGATTTATACTATTCTGAGGTTGACGATACATATGGAGCTACAGCCAGCGTTCTGTGAAGCTAACACCGTGTCCTCCAGCATGCGAGCGTTAAAAGCGATAAATCCGTTAAATATTTCATTTTCAGTTTCCCCTTGCAAACAATATGACTTCCATGCTCAGTGATTTTATTGTGAAGGTGGACAAACTGAAGTGTAGTGCTTTTATTTTGAAGGTGGACAAACTGAAGTGTGGTGCTTTTATTTTGAAGGTAGACAAACTGAAGTGTGGTGCTTTTATTTTGAAGGTGGACAAACTGAAGTGTGGTGCTTTGTATTGACGAGCTGTTGACTCAAATCACAACACTCAGAGGCTCGTCCATAAACAGCTCGCGGAGAGCTGAATAAAGTTTTACGTCGGGGTAAAAACGTTGCACCGGCAATAAGGACCCTCTGAAAGTCAACGATAGAATCAGGCTGATTTTGTCACTGACACTCGCTTGTGCAGCGTGCTGTTAGGACAGGCTGTAATTCTTGCATGACAAACTGGAAATGCTAACCTCCACCCATGAGCACAACTGAAACTTTCAAATCCTACAAAAACTGAGATTGAAAAAGAAATCTGTATTTTGGAGCTCGAAGCTCTAAAACTTTGCTTTAAACTATATATTGGAAAATGTTGTGGATTTCCTGATGAAAGGACCGCTGTCTGTATATTAATTCAGACATGTCTCCAACTTCTTCTGTTTTTCCAAAGCTAAGCAAAATGCCTTCGCAACGGATGCTGACATTATGCGTTGGTGACGCATAATAATAAGACGTGCCGAAGGGAGCAGGCTGGTGGGACCATTGAATTGAAGCTTAAGTTAATACTATTAACACAAATTTAACTTCCTGACCAAAGGTCAAAGGTCCCTCAGGTGGGTTCAGTCCTCAGCAGAACAGATTCTTCTGATCCTGGCCTAACCTGGCTTTGGGCCGCGGGCCGGGCTCGTGCAGAGAGTCCTAACTCTAATGCCAGTGTTGCATTGGCTCATGAGTTTGTTGAATCAACATTTATGCCACCCAAGGTTCTTCCTGTGCCATAAGAGTACCTGAACTACCTTAACCTGCCATATTGGAATATGCCATATAAGCTGTGACCACGATGTAAATGTAAGTTGAAAAATAACACCAGAGGAAAGTTTCCAGTTCCAAATGTGTTGATCTTTCTTTGGAGTTGGTTACATCAGTTGAGCGGGGATATGAAATATGGATGCAGAATGAACCAAACAGGGATCAGGTTGCCTAAGGTCAAGAAAATATTTCTCCAGAGACGGGTAATTGGATTTCTCCTGGTGTAAACCTTCCAACATGTCGCCCCTCGATTCTGTAGCCTCGCTGCGTTTATGAATGACAGACGAATCTAAAGCCAAGGTGACCTGAGGACCACCAACAATCCGGGGAAGCACTTTGAGCTGGAAGTCATGTGCTGTTTGCAGAACTTGAAGGCTTTCTTAGAAAGAGAGCACAAAATGACCGGCTTTCTCCGTCCAATCCAGCCTTGATGTAACGCTGATTATCTGATTGAGAGCGAAAGAAGAGTGATGTGAGGAAGGAGAAGAGAGCGGAGGCCCTGAGCTTGTTGAAATCATTACCAACTGTATGAGAAACAGTGCTGCGCTGCTGGAATCAGTTAAGAGGAAACAAGAGACGTGTTCACGGGAGAGAGGGGGGAGCTGTTGGACGCTGCCACGGAGGACCACCACAGGCTTGAACACATGGCAGGAGGGGGACGTGACGAGAGCGGTTTCAACCCTGAGAGGTGAAGTTAAGCTCAGTCATTGGGCACACAGGAGCCCCCACACGGAGCTGCGCTGGTGACATACCAAAGCTGCAGCTTGTGCACCAATTATGTGCTGCTCTGTGGCCTAAGAAACTAAACAGAGGTTCACTTTGTGACGGGCTAGAAAGATGGATGAGTTCTTTTTTCTAAATAAAAACCTACACCTTGAGTTCTGTCACTTGAAAGGTTTAATGCACCAAATGTTTTCTCTTAACTCCAGTGATAAGTCCTGCAGCTAGTGTTGGCTTTAGTGGCTCCAAAGTGAAGAAACAGTGAAACAAAACACAAAGCACCCAATAAACGTTATTTTAAGATGTTATTCCAGCTATTTGAAACCTAGTTTTTAACATAACTTCGAGGTTTAAAATAGGAAATGTATCACTGCTAAACACAGGATCCTAGCGTCACCAGGTAAACAATGTTAATCAGTTTGCAGAGAGTGGATAACGTTAGCAGTGCTAACACCCTCAGCCTTCAGTCCTCCCTGCAGGTTAACGTCCACATGTCTGAGCTGAATGTGGTCACTCATCCCTACGGTCGATATCCCAGTTTAACCTGACACAGCCGACATACAACTTTATCTCCATTTTATAAATCTAAATTCTGACAAACCACTTTGTTCCTACGAGATGCTATTGGTTCACTGTGCTTGTTTACATCCTGGTGTTAGAGCGTTGTAAAAGTTTGTCAGTAGCCATTTACCGGAGCTCAAGCTCCAGCTGGTAGCAGGCGGCAGCGTTACAGTTTAGACGTGATGTTTGACTGGCACTGAAGGCCTGAATTGATAAAAAATAATCTTTTATTTTATCGTTCGACTTAAATCATTTAGCAGGTCAATCGCACACATCCATAGTCTCAGTGACAAAAAGGTTGAAAAGATTTCACATTGGTCTACCGCTGCATCTAGACCAACAACTCCCACGTTCTCCAAGCTCAAAAAAACGCTTCTGTGGATGAGTCTGGCGGCGATGCAACGGCTGTTAGTGGTTTTAAATGGCGTTCCCTTTACCAAAAGTTCCATCTCTGTAAGGATTCTTCCTGTAATGATGACAAACTCTGAAAGTAACAATCTGAGCCCGTCAGTGACAAAAACAACCTCTTTTAGTGGATGTACTCTGATTGGGCAATTTGGCACTAAGGAATACATTTAAGGTTAAGTTTTAAGGCTAATGGACGAAGCAGTCTTCTGGAGCAGTTAAACACAAATGAATGACCCTTTAATGCAATGGTTCCCCTTTTTTGTTTGCGTTGTGACCTTTCAAAGTAAAGGATTTCCTGTTTGTCATTTCATCCTGTTCAACCAAAGAGTGACGTTCCCATCTCAGATGGTTTCATGTCTGAAGACGTCCATTGATCCCGTATTTAATGATAACAACAAGAAGCATCTAAATATGAAGCTCGAGTGCTCGTGATGCAGAAATCCATCTTGTAACCCTTCAG
Source organism: Tautogolabrus adspersus (assembly GCA_020745685.1). Classification (NCBI taxonomy): domain Eukaryota; kingdom Metazoa; phylum Chordata; class Actinopteri; order Labriformes; family Labridae; genus Tautogolabrus; species Tautogolabrus adspersus. The sequence goes on along the minus strand of CM036549.1, from coordinate 14,430,339 downwards.
GGGGGTCCCGACCCCCAGGCTGGGAAACGCTCAGGGGATTATCCCTCTGACAAACACAGAGCCATAAAAAGAGTCCTTCAAAAACTCCATTTGTTACACAACAACGGTAACAGATTTCACAGCTGAGTTTGATCAAGTGGAAGGACACAGCACAAGAAGTAATCAGAATTCATTCGAACACACGCTGGGCTTTATACCATGAGTGTAAAGCACAATGCAAACCAAGTTTACCAGAGCTGTGTCTTGTTATGATTAACTGCGATGGCTAGCAGCGAGGTTTGATCACTTACAGAACCACTCTGTGTTTCACTGTAAGTTTCTTTTCATGGGAAAACAGAGTGTGGAGTACACAAACAATAAACATATCAAGGACGTGTGAGCAGGAACTACAATGAGTCACAAAAAAGACTTTGATCTGAAGAAACCGGTCGTTAAATGGAACTTCATTTTCTTCAGAAAAGCCCAACACGAGGGGAGATGAGGAAATATCATTCTGTTTGTTAAACACAGCCTGGGAAGGGTGTGGTACGCTTAGCTTAGCATAATGACTGGAAGCAGGGCTGACTAATCAACATCATTTGTCCCTTTGCATTAATATGTTTTACAGAAGTTAGGTTTGGTTTCAGAATGAAACTGTCCCGTTCACTTTTTGTTTCTTAAAGCTGGAGCTGTAACTGAGAGCAATACGTTATTACAATGATGTCCCCTGCTGCTAGTCAAGGCTGAGGTAGGTCATGTATTTATTAGCACACACTGTAATGGATCATCTTCTCATGGCGGAGGAAAGACGGGATGAAGTGTCGCCGTCAGCGTGGTCTGCGTCCCTTTGTATCCAACGATGCGACGGATTGCACAAAGAATGCTGACCAATTTCCAATCCCGTCAGGTCACCTTCAGTGGGTGATGGTAGAGGATGCACTTCTGGTCATGATGGTGCGTGTCTCAGTGTTTTATACTGGTAAATCGGTCGACGGGCCTGATGACGATCTTTGGTATCGAAACGTTGCCCTGTTTAAAAAATAATTTCTCATTGGGAGCTGAACAGTGTGCAGACCTTTCTCTTTTTTTAATGCTTCTTATTAGGCCCCCCCGAGAGATATGGGATTTTAGGGGCTGATACTGATGTCGATATTGGAGAGAAAAAAATGGGATATACAGTATGTGCATAATTTTTCTTAGATCTATTTCGATCTTTAGACTGAATCTAGATAAACACATTTCTTGTGTTGACCCCTCAGTTATCAAACACTTGTGGAAAAGATTTATAATGAAGACGAGATGGTCACTCAACTGGAAAAGAACTAAGCATGTACGTACATCACCGCTCGACACTCTGCAGAGTGATGATGCTTGTTGTAATCCATATAGCGTCCTCTGCTGGTGACAGAGAACTGCTAGTGTAACGCAACAAAACTTAGATGAAATGATATTTCACTGGTGAAGAAATCGAGTGATATCGGCACGTCTGCGATAAAAAAAGGCGATACCGATAGTCACTGGATATACTGACATCGGCGGATACTATCGGCCGGCGGATTAATCGGTCGGCCTCTACTTCTTACACATCCAATTTTATGGCATGACCGATGAAAGCCAATCAGCCAGTACATGAGCGTGTGTGTATCCATGGTTCTAGAAATGTTTCTGGTTGTTCACACTCAACACCTCGCTGAATATTTCAAACTGCCACTGGGAATTTGGATGTTCTGACGGTTTAGATTGGATCCAACACATCGCAATTCGAAGCACTAACCAGTTGAAGCAACAGAAGACCAGCCATACTTTGAAGAGCGTTGTAATGACTGGAGCTCTAAATGGGGGCGGCTGTGACCCACTTGGTAGAGTCGGTCGTCTCTCAAGGTCAGGGGTTCGATCCCCAGCCACATGTCTGATGTGTCCTTGGGCGTGACACTTAACCCTGAATTGCTCCCGCTGCTCCGTCGGCGGCGTGTGAATGTGTATGAATGGGATTAGTTACTTCTGATCACTAGCCTCTGCCATCAGTGTGTGAATGTGTAGGTGTGACATGCGGTGTGAAAGCATTTACCATAAAGATGAAAATGAGAGTGGATGCTAGGCTCATAATCATAGTAAACGTTTTTATGATCTTTAAATTAAATCATCGTAGTGTGGAGACAGGACAAGGTATGACGAACAGACACCAACTTTCCCCCAACAGAAAACCAAAAGAGAGAGAAGAGTTCAAAGAGTGTCAGGTAGAGCTGAACAAGCCAAGAGTCCCCTCATATCACTCTAACAAGGAAACACGTTTCTTTTCAAAGTGATGGTTGATCTCTTTAATGAAACATGTTTGTCTCCTGTTCACACTCCTCTCTATCCTCCCCCTGGACGACCTGCATGCACAGACATGGAGGTACCAGTTGAAGGTAAACGGGTTGAGTTGTAATGGAAATGTTAAGAAAACACAATAGCTGGGTGTAGGCCTGCCAACAGCTCTGAGCCCCCCACGTAAACAGCCCCCTCTCAGACAAAGCCTCTCTTCTGCAGGCCGTGTTTGCCAGCTCGGGAGGGGGGCAGCTTCTGCAGCGATCAAACAGCTGCTCCTCGGCTCACTGCTGCTTCTTGTTGAGGCCGTCAGAGCTGGTAATGAGCCCCGGTAATGGGCACCACCACCAACTACTGACAGCAGCTGGGGATGGATGGCACCACTTAAGGCCATCTGCATGTGGCACAGTTTACAGTGGCTGGCACTCGGAGGAGGTTGGACTCCGTATATTCCCCCCTCTGTTAGAGGGACCCCCCTCTGTTAGAGGGACACAGGAACAATGTCAGATTGAGACGTGTTTTTGGAATATTTTCTTAACGGCCACATCCAAAGAGAAGCTGGCAAACAGGAGATAGGCGAAAAAGAGCAGAAGCATTGTGAGGTTTTGGATGTGCAGCAACAGGGGCTCAGAGCTGTGAGATGGTCCGACTTACCAGAGACTAAAAGAGAGAACACAGACAGAATGGGAGAAAAGAAGAAGTTGCATAATTGTTTCTTTGAAAGCAGTGACTGACTTTGGCTTTAACTCGGGTTCATGTCCTCGACTTGCCTTAGAAAAGCTCCGGCTGTGCTGTGTTCAGACCTGAGAATGATGGCATTCACCGATATCCAACTAACTAAAGGCTGGGTTCATTTTCTCACTTCACTCTGGTGATGTCTGAGCTTTTGAGTTCTCTAACATCGATTACAGACGTCTGAAAAAACATCGAAAGTCCATATTTGTTCACAGGATTAAGAACCGTCTGGTGGTCTGAATAGGGTTAGTGGACTTAACTGTGAAACAACGTCACCCTCACTGGTCAGCAGGAGAATTACTAGTGAATTACATTTAATATGATGGCCCTCGATGCCCGTCTAATGTTGTGCTCAAACGCAACCATCCACCACTAGCTGTAGCTCTGGTTAACGGTCCTGCTCTCCTCGCTCTGCTACCTGGATGTAAACCAGCACAGTGAACAGACAGCGTCTCGTAGGAGCGGTTTGTCAGTATTTAGATCTATGAAATGTATGTTTAAAATGAGCTGTGTCGGGTAAATCTGGCATATCGACCGGATCTGTGAGTAACAACACTCAGCACAGACATGTGGACGTTAAGCTGACGAGAGGACTGAAGATTTATGTTCTCAAGGGCAGGTTTTACGTGCGCACGTGAAGCTTTTTCAGATATCTGCGGCTCAGAGAGAAACCGGCAAAAGACCAATGAGCTCCTTCTATGAGACAGAATGTCAGAAACTGGTGCACAAGCCCGAATACAAATGTACCGGAAGTTGAAGGTTTCAAAAGTTGTTTTTCAAATGAACATCCACTAAAATATAACGCAGATAAATAACGATTAACGGACTGAAGGACATGTGATACCAGCTTTGTTTCATTGTCATCAGAATTAAGAGACAAATATCGTAAAAACAAAACCACATCTATCTGCACGCAGAGAGAACGCCTTTTGTATACGTACTTTTTGTATATCTGACTCCTTACTGGCCTCCTGACGGTTTCCACACACTCATTAGTGGGTTTGTGTGTTCACATAAAGTCCGGAGTGGAAAAGGTCGTATCTCCTGAGGCGAACTCCTCCAGCCTGCTCCTCCCCAGCTGGTCTGCCTAAAGCCAAGCAGCGAGCGTCTGTGAGCTGATAAAACCAATCGAAAGGACCAGCAGCAGAAATCATAAACGCTGCTCTTTTTTTTTATCACCTCTAAACGGAGAGAGAGATGAATCTGAAATAGCCTCTCAAAGGAATGTTGTAAACGTGATAACGCCCTAAAGGTGGACAGCTGGCCTTTCTCTCTGAACGGGACAGAAGGAAAATCTGTGTCTGCGAGAGCTCGGACACTGGAACAAGGTCACGAGGAGAATTCAAGATGCCATCAGGGTCGGGAGTCTTTAAGGAGGACGGGAGAAGAGCCGGAAAAATGTTCATACTTCATATTCAACTCACCATCTCAGAGCTCATTGAAGAGAGACAGATGTTGAGAGGAGAGAGAGGAAGGATGACATGCAGCAAAGAGCCAAGGTCGGGATCGAACCCACGGCCGCTGTGTTAAGGACCACAGCCTCTGTACACGTGGCACATGATATAATGCAATCAGGCGCCCTTTTTTTTTTTTTTGGGGGGGGGGGGGGGGGGGGGGCGCTTTCGAACCCAGACCACCCGCTCCTAGGACCCCCGCCTTTTCACATGGGGCACAAAAACAGACCACTACACCACTGGCGCCCCACAACAACAGATTTTTAATGACTTTTCAAAGTTTAAACTTTTGACCCCTGCAGCAAACTTCATGACAATTGTCTTTTAATCGATCAGCTGATTGTTCCAGCGTGAATATTCTTTACACGCCACTTTGAAGAAATAAACCTTGTAAACATCTGTGTTGTTTTGTGATGTTTGTGTGTGTGCTTCTCCAGACTCTCTGCTCCCCACATTCCTTCACCTGTTTACCGATTGTATTGTTGTCAATCGGCGCTTTACGACCGTCGTGAGGTTAGCTTTGCTCCCCCGTAGGTCCTGTGTGCACTTCACAGAGAGATCTACAGCAACCTGGGGGGGCAACCTTCGACCAAGTCCAAAGAGAGCCAGCGCAGGTTGTTTGTATTTACCTGACACAAAGTAGATCCCTGACAGGCGACCTTTATGATGTTTGATCTTCCCATTCAGGGTGCGGGAGAGGAAAAGGCGGAGACGGAGGAGGAGGAGGAGAGACAAGCAGTGATGGCTTAGCAGAAGAACATTTGATAAAACATGAAGGTTGTGAAGATCATGTCAACATGCTTTGTGTTTTTGTTCCATAGTAAAGCAGGGAGGAGCCTTTAAACGCCATTAAAGACCTTTTAAAAACAATAAATGTGTTATTTCTGGCTGGAGGTGTCACACCCACAGCCTGAAGGAACAGATCGGATGAAACCGTATGAGAGGGTTTCCTAGCTACAGAGCCAGTAAACCGCTCCGACGCAGACATGAAGTGAGACCACAGAGCAGGAGCTGCTCATGTCGGAGGAGGAACTACTTTCCACGCATTGTCAAAACAAAGTGCAGCAGCACAAACACGAGCTGTGACGTGTGTGTGAAGGACATGACATGCAGTGTTTTACCTCTTTCTCTCTGAACTCTGAGGGCTCGGTCTTTTCACCACCGGGTCGGGGGGTACCAGGTGTCGAAAGCGGCGTTTTCGACAGGGGGCCACGTCTGTGATGTCCTTCAGGCTGTCGTCCAATGGGCTCGCAGCAGAGGACTCTGAGGAAAAAACACAATTTCATTTAAAAAAAACTGCTTCTTATTTTCTATCCACTTCTTTGAGGGTTAGGCTTGTTTCTATTTTAAACTTGTACTACATTTCCCATAATGCAACATGCCCTTCACAAAAACCTCACTCAGCTATTTCTTTCAATCTCGACATTGTTGGGGATCACTCGGTGACATAACTCACAAAAGTATTTGAGCTTCAGAGACAAACATCTGCTCAGCTGTGTGACTCTGCCGTCGTCACCTCTCCTCTCTCGCTCTGTCTTTAAACGTGACGACACCGTGAAGAGCGCGTGGAACAACACAGAGGCAGATGTCCCGCCACCTGCGTTCTTGAGTGGAGGACGCCAGCAGCAGGAGATCTTTTTCTGACATGAGCCCTCTCAGATATATTTCTCCATCCTCTAGCTGGTTTCTACATCGTCCTCCATGTTTGCTGTGAACACACTGACTCCGGTCTCTGAAGCAGTCTGTAAAAGCTGCTCGTTAAACCCTGTGACCCGACTGACCACCAAACAGCACAAGAGAGTAAAACCAGAACAAAGCAGACAGGTGTGAGTGACGCAGAGAGAGAGAGAGAGAGAGAGAGAGAGAGAGAGTTTTTTTTTCTTTACAAAGCCTGCACTAACGTTACGTTTATGTTCTTTATTTGTTCATTTATTTAAATTAGAATATCTTCCTTGTGGTTCTGTGGCTAATTTAAGCCATTAAATCACAAGAACGTCTGTTTTTTTTTCCTCTTTGTGACTTACTATTTACAGTTAAACTGAGACTCACAGGAAACAGATGAACGGGCGCTCGTGAGGGAGATGTAACGACCAAAGACATGACAGCGTTTATTTTACAGACACATCTGGAGAGAGGGATTTCCCTTCTTTGATCCGAACACACGGTCGCTTCTCTGTGAACAACGCAGCGCACGAAAGACGTCCTGGTTGGAAGTCGTTTAGCTTCATGAGTCATAGATCGCTGTCCCATTAAAGCAAAGAGAAATACATGTTTACATCTTGACAAACCTCTTTGTGTTCAGTATAAAACGTAGTAATTGTTCTTTGTTGGTGCAAACATATTAATGTTCATGACTGCTCACAGCGTGGCACCATTTCAGTGTTTCAAACACACACTTGCTTCACCAGAATGAGCTCGAGGGCAGTTTGACTTCCACAACAGAGGCTTTGTTGTGTGAATCTAAACTCTCACTTTTCTGTAAACACACCACAAGAAACACAGCGGTGCACATACACACAGAGTGAAACCACTAATTTCCTAAAACTTCCCCCCTCTTCTTCTTCTTCTTCTTCTCCATTTTATATCTGCTGGCACCGACTGGCAACACGCGGCCCTCTGAGTCACTGTCGTGGCAACAGAAACAACACAAATCCTGAAAGATTTTCCTCATCAGACGGCAGGAAACACATGACACCTTGATGTATCAAACGACCTGCCTCTGGACGACTCAGCTGGTGAGAAAGTGGAAAAATCAGGGGAGTAAACAGTTGTGACGAGGGCAAAACTCCCCTAAAACCCCTCTCAGTGCCCGCTTCAGCTCCATTATGGTTCTCACTTGTATATTTGACTGTAACGCACACCTTCCCTCCTGCTGGTGCCACATTAATCACACGAGCGCTCCTGGGAGCCGCCGTCTGCAGGCTGATGAAGTGAAACGTCAACGGTAGAAGCTGCTTGTGTTTAAAGGTGTTTGAGGATGTCAGCTAACGGAGGCCCTCCGCTCTGCGTTGCGTGACTCCTCAGTGATGTCAGCGTTCGTTTCTTGGCACCAAAAAGTCTCAAACACACTCGGCTGCCATGACAACAAGCTCCCCCAAAATATCATACGCACAGTCATACTTTACAAAATGAGAGGAACACATAGTTTTCTTGATTCTGTCTACTTCGTGCCACTTTTCATGAAGACGTCACGCTCACTCACTCTCTCCCTCCAGGTGTTTTCCCAACACCTGCAACTGTAATCATGTTCCTGATGTTAAAACAGCTAAAGTCACCAACAACAGATGATCTGTTCTGAAACTTTTAAATTGTCATTATTTTAAGTTTTAGGTTAAATTACAAAGATTAGATCATCACTTTGATTTCCCCTTTTGAGGAACCTTTCAAGCATGCGGTCACTTCACTTCACTTCACACTTGCTGGCTTGGCCGGTTGCTCGACAACAAGATATTCAGCAAGTGGGTAACGTAATGGAAGAAATTCAAAACATGACGGCAGAGGAAACAGAGGAGAAGATCACAACTTTGCACACCTAAAATTACCGTCTGTTTCAGGTTTGTTTTAAACATGTTTATTTCTGCTGTCAGAAAAGGATTTAAAGGTCACATCCACTTCCCCATCTTTCTCTAACTCTAATATGTGTCTCTAGTCTGTCTACAAACCCCCCAATGATGAGAAAAGTCCATCCTCTCCGTCTTTTGCCTGCTCCACATTTCAGAAAATGTGTGCTCAAACAGGCCGTTTGGAGATTTTCCCTTCATGACATCACAAAGGGCAGTAACCCCTCCCCCAGGTGGGTGACACTCCCACAGCTAGGTGTTTGTTCTTCCCTCTGAGTCTGCCTTCTCACCTTAAACAATAGGGCATGGAGCGAGAAAGCCAGAGCCACCCAAGCCCTTCCAGAGAGGGGCGTGGTCAGACACAGCTCATTTACATTTAAAGCTACAGACACAGAAACAGCCTGTTCTGAACAGGGCTGAAATAGAGGGGTTTATAGGCATGATCAAATACAGGATCAGAGTGGATTTAGAACAAGAGACTTCACACACATGTTTAGAGGAGCTCTGAGACTTATTTACACTGAAGAGGAGGAGGAGAATATGTGACCTTTAATTTGGGGTCTGTGTGTGACTTCCTGTGCTTCGGCAGCCGGCCTCTAGGGGACACTCTAGGAACGGCAGTTTTTTGCATATCTGCATTGTCTTCATTTTTCAACACTGGAGGTTCCCTCTTGCACAAAACGTGAGGGCTTAACTCACTTTCCACTGAAAAATGATCCTCCTTGACCTCTAGTGTTTATAAAAAACTGCCAGCAAACCTGTCGAAAAGTAAAGCTAGCTTTCGGAAACATTGGTACTTCTTTCTGTTCATTTATTTTTGGGCCTTTTAATGTAGAACAGAGGTGGACAGAGTAGGACATCAGAAGAGAGAGAGGGGAATGACATGCAAGAATGGAGCCGCAAGCCGGATTCCATAAAAATAAACTGTTTCGTCCATTTGGGGAAATTTGTCTTGGACTTAAAGTGCAAGATTTGAACCCGGCCGCCGGCTTGGAGGACATCAGCCTCTGTACATGGAAGCGAGACCAAACCACGAGACCATCAGGGCCCCACATCTCTACTTCTGAGGTTGTTGTTCAAATGGACTCCACTATGAAAACCAGACCAAATGTCCGGCCAAAGAGAGTCACAGAGAGAGACCGGTATGATTTCCCACTCATATTTAGAGTTTGTACCTCGGGTGGATGAAGAAGAAGCTGGAGTCGGGTGCTCTTCTTCCGGCTCTTCATCGGTGCTGCCTCCGTACTCGTCCTCCTCCTCGGCTGCTGTCCGATCAGATTTGACTGAATCCTCCTTTTTCTTCTCCTCAGAACTCCTAAAACAGAGAATTCTCACGAGTCATTTCACTGTAAAAAATACTTAAATTCAGGACTTTACTTTTTAATCATAAAGCCGTACTTATATATGATTTGCTGAGACATCTCTGGTTTAGTGCAATGGTTCCCAACCCCGGGCCCAGGCCCCTCAAAGGGATGCAAAATCAATCTGAGGGGTCGTTGGATTAATATGAGGGAAGAGAATAAAAGTGGTGGAATAAAGAGATTTATCTTCAAATGTAAATAGTCAAAGACGGCACAAATACCTGAAAAGGTACAGTTAAAAGTATTCAACTGTTTTCTCGCTGCGTCTGTTTTAAAGGAGTCGTTCGCCGGGGCTCTGATAGCCCAGCTGTTATGTCACGCGTCCCGTGTACAGAGGCTGTAGACCCCTAACGTTGCATGTCACCCCCCCACTCACTCCTCCCAGCATCTCCTGTCTCTTTTCCAAACCAAAGTCCTCCAACTATGTCATGAAGTAGGCGTGTAGGATGTGTAACTATCAACACACCGACACAGTGTGGGTTTTTTAGAATAAATCGGTGATGCCATGCAAGGGTAGCGTGTGGGATTTTTGGTTGTTAACACACGTCCTTCACAGGGGGAGAGCATCCCTGATGAGGAGGAGGAGGAGGGGGTCTTGAAGTCGTAATCAGCTGCTCAAAGTCATGATTCAGGTTTTATTCTTGAATTCTGTCCTCTAGGATGATGTCAGTATAAAGCTACACAATTGCTGCCTTCATGTGCTCCATAGAAATATCGTATTTACAAGTTATGAGCACATGAAAGTCCCTCCAAAGCCGTGATGACGTGTGGGGAAATTGGGAAATTTCAATGACACTTGTGTGATGTTTCAGGGCAGCAAAAACGGAGGAAAACTTGGTTACAGTGTCAACAGCACTGTTCAGAATGCCGTTTCAAGCCGCAGCTTAGTTTGGAGGAGGTAGGTGAGCTTGTAGTCAGACAGAAGGAGGTTGTAGTGTACCTGTTTCCCTGCAGGTGTGTGACAGTTTCCTGCAGACTGCGGATCTTTGCCTTCTTCTCATTCAGGACCAGGACGAAGCGCGAGTACAGCTCAGCCTCCAGCTCTTCTTTACCTCCAGCATACCGCTTCATCCTGAAACATACAGCAACACACACAACAGTTTAAAACCACCGTGTCATTACTCAACAGCCAAAACCATCTTCTGGATGTGAGGAGAGGTACTCAACTGACGCCCTGCAGCGACACAACGCCACCCAGTGATGGATGAAGCCGTCAGAGGAGAGACTACACACACATCCATCACAACACATGAGCGGCACTAAGCATCCACTTCAAAGCTTTGTTTCACTTTTTTCAAACATGTAATAATATGAAGCTGAATAAAAATGATGGTTTACAGGAGAAAGCAACATCTCAAAAAATATCATCTGCAGAAAACGTCCTGAAGTGTTCGTGCTGAGCTGCATGTGTGAACACAAACAGCTGAATGTTTCTCTCTGACTTCACCCTGAGTTTCTCCTCCAGCCTCCTCGTATTTATTCTGCAGAAAGTCAGAGTGAGCTGATGTGAGAACGCAGCAGGATATAATCAGGGGAATTCACCTCGAGCGAGTGGGAGGGGGAGGTGACGTTTATTCCCTGTGATATCTGCACGACCATAGACTGTCTGCATGCCACCTCTACGATCTCCGTGCTCTAATGAACCTGCTGCATTCTGTTGCCTGTTCTCCAGTATGTTCTTCTCCACTCTTTAGTTCAGATTGTGATTCTGTTGAACTACACGTAACATTGATAGAAAGACACATATTCTCATTATAGCGTCGTGTAGCGGACTCTGTTGCTTCGTGGGGGACTTTGGGGGGACGGTGTCTGATGTGATGAACTTCCTTTAACTTCGCTGTGACATCAGATCATCGCTCATGTTGACGTTAGGACGGCAGATACCTCCTCCCTCCTCCCACTGTGATACATGACTCAGAGGAAACCCTGTGATGGATTTAGAGGAAATGAAACTTGTGATGTTGACCGCACTGTGTTACAATGTTTGTGCAGGATTCCCAAAAACAGGGAAATGATCTCACTTTCAAACCTTCCTTCAAACATTAACTGTGTCCTGTGAGTGAATTAAAATCTCAGCTGAAGGCGGTCACCTTTTGATGCTTTTTGGTCGTTTGTTAACACAAGAAAAGCGTTTAAGGAGGCAAAAAACACAACGTTTTGACGCTCATTATGCTTCCAGTCAGAAGCTATGAGCAAGTTGGCAAGTTCGTGCGTGTGTTTAATTTTATTTTTCAGTCACTTCAGGCGGTGTTATCTATATCAACAGGACGTTGATGCCCCCTGCCCCGGGCCTGACAAGTTGAAAAAATACGGCGGACTTGAGTCCCATACTCAAGCCGGGCAACAGTACCGATAGCCGGGCAGCCAACTCAACAAAGCCCCCGGTCAACCAGACCTCATTTCTCAAAGTTGTGTGGTTTTTTATAGCCTACATGTTATAAAGTCGTGTTTGTGCACAATAGACAGCGGGGCATAGCCTCGGAGAAACGCTGCTCCTGTGGTGTAAATGTGGTTTGATAATAAATCCACTTCCCCGTCTTCCCTCATCTGTGAGCGTCCATCTGTCGAGACCTCAGCGGAGATTCAGTGAGCGCAGCCCCGGTATGCCTGGAGCCAAGCCCGGCACCTCGCTACGGTCCTCCCCGGAGTCAAACGGAACGTGCACCATTTTAAACTAATAAAACTACAAACTCTTAAACCAAACAAGACTATTGAAAACAAGCCTTCTCTCTTCTTTGTATATAAAAAACGGAGATAGTATGAATATAGTTCGGCATATTTCAGTTTTATCCGCTGATTCTCAAAGCATCAGAAACGATGACAGCCTTAAAGAGAGATGTATTTACGCACAATATTGAGAATCAGCGGATGTTCATCATTGACAAAACCTGCTCACATGTTGTCACAAACACACTGTCTGTCTCTGATGCAAACGATCTCATCTTCAGGTATTTTAGTGCCAGGCATTAAAACGTGATCAAATGTTTCCAAACGAACAGACATGAACTTTTCCTTCAGCGTTGCTCACTGCAGTCTGATCAGCTCCGTGTGGATTCTTCAACTGAGTAAACTCAGTTAAACGACTTTTAATATGAGCCTGGCAGTCCGTTCTTCTACCTGTCCATACTGTCATAATCTAACGCTGTCAGACTTTTTATCTGTGCCTCTGTGCGTAATTCAAGGAAGCATTTTAGCGCTGCTCTGCGGCTTGATCATATAGATAAGACCGCCTGAAATGACTGAAACATAAAATTAAACACACGCACGAACGCGCGTCTGTAAGTCACACTGCGTGTAGTACTTACACAACGCACGTGTGTGTGTACATGTGTGACTTTATTGAAATAATCATATGTGCGTGCGTATGTGCGGCGTGCATGCAGCTAAACCATTCCGCGCGCCATAGCATGTGTGTGTGTGTGTGTGTGTGTGCATGTGCATGTGTGTGTGTGTGTGTGTGTGTGTGTGTGTGTGTGTGTGTGTGCGTTTGTTTCTTACTCTGCAGCGATGCGTTGCTGCTCTCTTCTCAGTCTCTTGTTCTCCTCCTCCAGTTTGTGGTTGTTTTGCTGCAGAGTGTCTCCTCTCTGCAGACTGTGGATCAGGATCTCTCTCACCGCCTCCGCAGGCTCGGGGACGGCCTTCAGCTCAACAGAACCCAACCGGAACTGACAGAAACAAACAAACAAGAAAACACAGAAAGGTCAGAGGTCACCAGCTTGTCGACCTATTCAATGAAAGCTACGATCAAAGTGAGGTTTTACCTTCTTTCTACGTATTTGTATTACAGCTTATTTTATAGTTTGCTGTTTCACACAAAAATACCAAAATACAAAAGACATAAAAATATAGGCCATGGTTCTCTGCCCCCCTTAGTGAGCGAGTCCTTCCCTCTAGCCATTACCCCTCCCCCTCCCCACTAAGTGTGTCTGTTTTCCTTGTGTGTGTGTGTGGGTGTGTGGGTGTGTGGGCGTGTGTCTACGTGTATTCATGTGTCCATCCTTTCTTGTTAAGCGGCCTTGGGTTCCTTGAAAGGCGCTATATAAATTTCAGATATTATTATTATTATTATTATTAGTGAGTTTAAGGGAAAACGTTGCTGGAGAGAGGGACGTCTAAGTTGACTTACTACGCGTTCTGCCACCGCGACCCAACCTTGGATAAGTTTAAGAAAATGGAGGGATGGATAAAACATATAAAGCAGGATTGGGGTTGTGCTAGAATGTAAATGGCTTGAATGAAATCTGCATCTGAAAGACGAATACGAGATCAAACAAAACCACCAGAACAACCTAAATATCGATGTTGACGTACGAAAAAGTGCCGAATTTAAGTTGGACTTAAATTCCAAGACTGGAAAAATGGAAAGAAGCAACTTTTGTAAGTGGTCATAGCCAGGGCTTCAGATAGCCTAGCGGTTATGTCATGTGCCCCATTTACACAGGGATAGTCCTCAATGCGGCGGCCGTGGGTTTGAATCCGCACTCGGCCCTTTGCTACATGTCATTCCTTCTCCCTCCTTCCAACATTTCCCATTTCTCTTCAGCTGTCCTATCTAATAAAGACAAAAATGGCCGAAAAACAAACAAACTAGTGACTGTAGCGCTTCAGCAGCATCATTGATCACTGATTTTATCGATTGTTTTTCTGAGGTGAGTTGTGATCAGCAAAACAGGCTGAAATGGGCGGCAGTAGCTCAGTCTGTAGGGACTTGGGTTGGGAACCGGAGGGTTGTCGGTTCACGTTCCGGTGCGGACCAAATCTGGAAGTTGGTCTGGTAGCTGGAGAGGTGCCAGGACACTTCCTGAGTACTGCCGAGGTGCCCTTGAGTAAGGCATCAAATCCCCAACCGCTCTGGTGCGCTCCCTGTGCAGCCCCTTCACTCTGACATCTCTCCACTAATGCATGTCCACAGGTCCTGTTTGTGTCTGTCTGCTGTATTCGCTATGTGCAGGTAGTTTGCTGTGCTGCAGAGGTTTCAGGAGCGTTTTTCACGACAAACAGATGCCCGGTGCCGCGGGCAGCGAGTTTCATGAGAGCAGAGCGGTGGGTCATAAAATCAAAACCATGTAAAAAAGATTAAAGGAAGCCAGAGTTGAGGGGAAGTGCAGCGCGGGGTGATAAACCTCTGTGGGTCCATCACTCTCAGTGATCTGCTCTTACTACAGAAATGATTTCAGGAGGCTTTTACTGGATCATATATTGTTGTTGTTGACTGAACAAGTAGGGGTTTTTGGTGTTTGACCCGGTCTCTCAAACATAAAGGCCGCTGTCCCTGTTTTCATCAAATACAACACCGTCATGTTTACACACAGATTAGAGTCAGGACCTGGACCATCACTGCTGACCTCTGCGACCATCAGCTCCTGAAATAACACACACACACACACACACACTCACACACTTCTGTCTGTCTGCGTGTCTGCACAGAGACGATAAGAAGAGAGATAAAACTTTGTCGTTTCAGTGTCAGTTTCCAAAGATTATTCTAAAAAGGGTTTAAAGGTGGAGTCAAACTGGGCCCCTCCTCCTGGGCTCATCACCCCCAGAAGCCCATGCCCCCTGCAGGATGTAGTGTGTACGTTTACTGCTTGTACCTATACTGCAAGCTAACACACGCTAGCACAAGCTAACCGCCGGTGGTTGTCACCTGCCTGTCCAACAGGAAGCAGACCAACTCCACGTCCACGGGTAAAAGCCAACACAAGCTTCACCCTCGTTTTAGAACGAGCTTTATCCACTTGGTGTTTCTCCTCTCTGTGATTATATTTTCTCTTCTTTGCTGCTACGTCAACGTCCGTCATATACGCCAGTTTAAATCACGTCCAATCTCTGAATTGTATCCACTCCTAAACTCACCTGCTGCGCTGTCATTGGCTTGAGGAAACACACCAGCTCCGCCCAGAAACGTCACAAGTCAACCAAAACAAACCAGAACAGTAAAATCCAGTGAGAGGACAGAGTCTCTGCAGACACAGTCACCACCACACATGTATGGAGGCCCAGAAGGGATGATGGAGCAGCTTTACTTTAGGATAAGTCTGTATTTTATTTTGAAGGAAGAAGTTACCAAAACTATCTTTAGGATAAATTTAATTTGTTCTCTTTTGAAAGCAGTTTAGATTTTTCCACCACGTTAGCTCTGTGTTTCTGACCTCTTACATCTCCGACGACAGTCTGACATAAAGTTAAAGAATTTCGGAAAACTCCTGCAGCGTGGCTTTGAGCGTGTGACTATCCCACTGAGCTCAGAAGCACATGTTCCCCCTCTTTCTCTCTGTATTAATGAGTTTAACATCCACCAGCTCGATGTAAGCACCAACATCGCCCACTCCGTAGTAAATTTAGAAAAGGTGGAGCTGCTCTCTGAGGGTCTCTCCCAAAATAAAAGTGTCCGGCATCTAATTAGTGTAAATCAGAGAGTCAGAAACAGTAGAGTGTCTATGACAACATGGGAAACCTCTGCCCACATAAACAGAGTGTCAGCCAACATCATCCAGCCAAACCAGCAGCGTCTCCGAGCAGTCCACAACATCAGGCTGTGACCAGCAGCTCTGTGTCAGACCAGTCCTCAACATCAGGCTGTGACCAGCAGCTCTGTGTCAGACCAGTCCTCAACATCAGGCTGTGACCAGCAGCTCTGTGTCAGACCAGTCCACAACATCAGGCTGTGACCAGCAGCTCTGTGTCAGACCAGTCCACAACATCAGGCTGTGACCAGCAGCGTCTCAGACAGTTTACATGAGCATTCATCTCACCGCGGAGCTTCTGAGAGGTTAATACTGACCGAATGAGCGAACACGATGAAGCAACAACTGGAAGTGTTCGCCAGAAGAACTTGGAAGAGTTATTTCCATTTCAAGCGGATATTTAGACGGCCATTATTTACTTAACATTTCTAAGAGGTGGTGAAGTAATAGCTGGCATACATCAGACACTCGTAAATAATCCGAGGGGACGGGGAAACACGGAGGGAGGACGGGAGAGATTTTGCAGGAGAGAAGATAAAGATGATGACACATCAGAAAGTTAGACAAGTCTTTGACTCAGCAGGGTGTATTCATTGATTGATTCACTTATGAAATACTTTTAAGCCGTAGTAAATGTGCAGCTCCCTCTGCTCTATTTCTACTGTGGATCAAACTGAAATATCAACAACTTTTATACTGTCATTAAAGTTTTATACGGAAATTGATGTGTCCACGAGGACAAAGCAAGTTGCCCCAGACGTCCCTCTCCCTACAACGCGTCAACGCTCACGCAGGTTGCCAAGTGGTGGACACTGAAGCTTCAGTGTTTATCCAGCTCTGCATCGGTCTGTAAACCTTTCTGCGTTCTAACCTCTCTCCATTTTTCAAAAGCATCTCCAACATTGATCCTAGTTTGAGCACGTTTCTGCTCGTGGAGCTTATTAGAAACATGCAGAGGCTTTTTAGGTCGGGTACAATCACTTCTATCTGAACCAGTTCTCTTGCCCGCTTCCATCGCTGCAACACCTGTTGGTTTGACCTGATAACTGGTCTCATATCTGGCAAACCTAGGGGCGTCCAAAATGGTGGGGGAGCCTTAAAACCGCCTACCTTCTCTGGTCCAAGTTTTTCTGTCAGCTCCCTACTCTGGTGGATATTTCAGATATTCTGTTCTATTCAAATAAAAGATTGTTTGAACAAGGCAGACTGGGTTTATAAAATCACTGTGCTCATGTGACTGTGCTCATTCTACAACAAGCTGCATCAGTTTGAGATTGAGCTTTAACATCCATTAAATCAGAGGATCCATTAATAGGATCCATTTGTAAAAGGCACAAAACAACATTCAAACCAAATGTTTAAACGTCACAGAAGGACGAGTCTCACATATTTCTTATTGGAGCTGACAGTAAGAAGAGTTAGCTGCATACAAACCTCCAAACACACTCATGTTTGGTATGCTAACACCTCAGGTAACACCTGTAGGCTCTTTTGGTGTTTTGTAGCGTTGCACAGGAGCTGCGATTAGAGGGGAAAGAGCGGGCATTAGACGCAGGCCTCTCATTATGACTCATAACTTTATGACAGATGAATTACTGCCTGTTTTTATATGTTGCAAGAGAAACACCCAGAACACTTCTGTAAATCCTCTGTTCCTCGCTCTCCTTTTTTAAAAACAGAAGCATCGTTTCATTTCCCGTCTGCTGCAACAGACGCACTCGGCTTTCCATTTTGTCAGAGGTGCCATGGCAACAGAGGTTTGTGTCTCCGTCATGAGTGAGTGTGTTCACATGGCCGACCCCTGAACACGGATCATTCAGCCTGTTGCTTCACACCATCAGGATGCTCCACTCCCTAACTCCACCAAATATAATGTGAACAGTGCACATTCATTCAAAATGATTTCCATTATTGAGTAATATCAGCACTTTACTACAGTAGATTTCTTCAACCGACAACAAGCTGTGATGTCTGACCATAGCCCTAAAAGTTGTTGTTTTGTCTCCGACAGGCTCAAATTGTTAGGGCGCACTGACACTAGGTAAAGTTGCCCCATACCGTCCAGAAACATCTGTCTCGGTTGAATCACCATGAACTTTATTTGCAAATAACCTGGGAAAGTCCTTTTATTCTAACTATAACAATTTACGATGAGAAGCCAAGCAGAAATATTCCAAAACAGCCAGAGCTGGGAAAATTAGAGTTAAAATGTGCATAATTATGACACAATGAATGAATTAAAAACCAAAGTGCTGATCTGTTTTCAGTTAGCTGTGAAGACGAGCTGTAAAGACTCGTTGATTTATGAGCTGCTGATTATTTGAAGAGGGAGAAAATCACATCAGAACAAGAACACAAACTTGTTTTAAAAAAGCCGTCCTCAGATGTAGAGCACATGGTTGTGTCTGGCGTGTATTTTTATCGGGTCAGTTAGAAGGAGTTTCTGGAATAACATCAACAGCTGAAGATGAGAAATGACTTCAGTTTCACACTCGATTCATCACTTCCTCCACTCGGGGATGTTTTTCTCTGGAGCTTTAAAACATCAGAGGCGGATTAAAGAGGAAGAGGTGACGTTGATATCTCCTGCACAGGCAGCGCTGACGTCATGAGAGCATCAACACCTCAGAAGATGACTTACACGTCAACGTTTCGCTCACGTTTTAAAGATAATCCTGCACAGTCAAAACATCGGACCACATTCTTTAATTAACCTTCTGACCGGAGGGAAATGTGGATAAACAAACTTCAGCTGCAGCATTTATCTGTGCGACACTGATACTCTGAGAAGCTTCACTCACAGAGATGTCCCTCTGAACCTTCTCATACGCCAGCGTGACGGTGGAGCTGCGGTCGGGTGGAGACGGCGTCAGGCTGAAGCTGTACGTGGTCGAGGTTTCTGTCTCTGTCAGAGCCTGCTGGAGGTCCTCGATGTAGCGCTCCGTCTGCATCTCCAGCTCCTCCGCCTCCTCGCACACGGCCGCCTCACTTACTGCAGAAAGATTCAGAAAGTCTGAATGAGCATGATGCAGGAAGCAAAACAGAATACAGGACATTTTAAAAAACACGAGCCTCTCTCTGGAGAAAGGGTTTGTCTTCCCCCATTTGGGTCAAACCAAAGAGCACAACGTCCTGCTTTGTGTTAACTAAAATATTAAGGGCACGCAGAGCAGCGAACCAGCTCATTAAAAATGTTTAATGCTATTAAAATGAAAGAGAAATATAAAGAAGAGTACAGGTATGCAACAT
Organism: Tautogolabrus adspersus; assembly: GCA_020745685.1. Taxonomy (NCBI): domain Eukaryota; kingdom Metazoa; phylum Chordata; class Actinopteri; order Labriformes; family Labridae; genus Tautogolabrus; species Tautogolabrus adspersus. The sequence goes on along the minus strand of CM036549.1, from coordinate 14,411,227 downwards.
CACCTGAGAAAAATCAGACAGCTGAAGGTGAAACTCATAAATCTTCAACGGAGGGGAACTGTCCGAGCAGCTATACAAAGGTCAACGACGATACACCATTAAATCTTTCCAGGTGAGGAGAAAGGCGTGTGTGTTTAAGTGTGTGTGTGTGTGTGTGTGTGTGTGTGTGCGCGCGCGCACGCGCAGTCAGGTGAGGTGGTCCAGGTACCAGGTGAACATAAATCTGTCGTGTTAAAACGAGACGTGAAGAGTTGTGAGGTCATGCTGGGTGGCATTTTTTACCGTCTCCTCTCCAGGCGTCCTGTCCATCGGTCAGCAGCAACTGGAAGCCAGAACCTAAGCCCCGCCCCCTCCATTCCACTCGCAGGAAGTAGGAGGAGTCAGGCTCCGAAGGGATGGAAACTTCCCGCACCGACACATGCATCCCTGCAGATAAACACACAACACGGAGTTAGAGTACTGATCTGCTCTGAGATCATTTATATACTTATTAGAATATATAGAGATGGTAGTGTTGTAGTCAAGACCACACTAACTGAGACCAAGACATACCCGAGACCAGAGTGCTCCGAGACCGAGACAAGACCAAGACATTTAGGGATCGAGACCGAGACAAGACCAAGACCATAAATATCTCTGAAAAACCATCACCTTGTGTTTAGGGGGCGTGTACACTTAGACCGTAACACCGGGAAGGTTCCGGCCGTAACCGGGGGATAAAAATCAAACTACAAATGAAAAGAAGTTATTCATTCTTTTAGAAAAAGAACGTTTTCCTTCTAATCACATTAATGACGTGAAAAAATTAGACCGAGACAAGACCAAGACCTTCAAAAAGTGGTCTCGAGACTGATCTTGGTCTTCCAGTACTACAACACTAATTAGAGGTATGAGAGGTAAAGGTATATTGATATACCTTTAGTCACTTATTCAATCGACCTGGTTTTACTGGATTCATAAACTCAAGAACAAACTCTGTATTTGGCTCTAATATCGCTTAATTTACCTCCAAAACTCCCAAAGCCTCGTCTCTCATTTATATTCCCATTTTGATGATTAGGTATTTAAAATATTCCATTTAAATAATGATTCCTCCAATCACACAATGGGGCATATTTCCTGTGCGTGTGCTCGTGCATGAGCAACTGTGTACCGGAGCACGCACACAAGTCAAACAAACTGGACTTGGGGAGTCAAATGTGTTTGGGTACGAGTCCTCAGGATGCAGAAGATCATCTTAAGAGTATCTGAGGCCTAAAGAGTGAGGGCAAGAGATTTGCAAGCTTTAAGAATTTGCCTGCTGAGTTTTTAAATAGATTTTCTATAATTTTACGTAAAGTTTAAGTCATTAAGAAAGTCAAGCTCAAGCTCACAGCTTCTGATTGAAAATAAAACAGAGAAATCTTAACACAGCGGCTCTTCATCACTTTGAGCCGGTCGAGGTGACAGACCTGTCAGTCGGAGGAGGAGGTTTCTCAGACCTGGTTGAGATCTGTCTAAACACCTGCAGCTGTTCTTGCATCATTTTCCTGGCATGTGTCACAGCCTGATGTTCACGTGCCAGGAAACACTTCACCTCTGCTCAGCGAGGCTTCAAACGGTCCTGAAAACAGCCGCCAACAGAAGGAGGAACCTCCTGAATGAATGTGGCTCTGGTTTCACGGCTACTTTAACACACTGTGGAATATCTGTCAGCAGCCTGTGCAGGGGGCTACGCTATTGTTTCATAAAGAGAATTGAAGACATATTTAAGGTCTGACGGGGGGGAATGGATCTGTAAACCATCAGAGACCTCATAAGACCTGGCCTGGATAAACCTCAGAGCCCCCCAGGAGACAAAACACACAAGGCCTGCCTGTTGTTAGCTGCTTTACAGCTGGACCAGGAGCGAGAGATGTAGTATTCAATTATAAAACCCCTTCAAATAATCTGATACACTGATTACAGCTCCCCCAAACAGTAGTTACATAATCACCGTTCAGCAACCGTGCACAGAGCTGCAGTAAGACAGACACTCTGTGAATATAAGGAGTCTTTTGATTTGCTCTTCACACCAAGAATCAGCTCGTGCCATATTATTTGCCGAAGTGCTGATGTCTGTCAACAGAGCCGATTTGGGCTGATACCAATGTTGAACTGATGCATCGCTGCATCTCTAATATTCACTTTGGTTTGCTTTATTTTCTTATCAGGCTAAAGTTTTGTGATGTCTGGAAAACAACACATTTTTCACATTTTAGAATTTGCATGTTTTGCAGCCTTTACTTAAGATGACGATTATCTATTTGATCACAAAGAACAACTTAAAATAATATCCATAAGGGTATTCATGATGTATTCACTTCACTGAAATATGCACAGAGCTCACGGTAGAATGAGAGTTATGTATTTGTAAAACATGGGTTTTCCTTTAGTGCCGTTTGGTCGTGTAATGAGCAAAGTGAAAATGACGAGTCCAGCTCCATGCAAACATGTCATCACGGCTCTGTAAGCACAGTAATGCACTAATACACAACCTCTCATTATGTGTAAGTACAGGCCTAGCAGAGTACAGCAGAGAAACTCAAACCTCAGTTAGCCGATGCTAATGACCGACCACGGCAGCACAACAGCAGCTACATCCTTAACAACATCCTTTAACGCCACCTGCTTCAGCGCTAAATATACGCACGGACGGAGCAACTCCTCATTTCAAAAAGAGATGCTGCAAAGAGTCATCTCTAGCATTTTAAGAATCTGTACCTCGGAGAGAACTTCCCCCATCATTGGGTGGAGTTTAAATTCAACAAGTAAAGTGTAGAGATAGATGTTATTTAATTGGCGGATTTAATTTTAAAGTTATGTTTTGGTCCTTTTTTGGGGAGTAGAGCATTTGGGATGACTTGCCGCAAAGGGCAATACAGCAGATATTACTGGACAAAGCCTGAGTGACGTCACCCATCTGTTCCTGCAGGGGGCTTTGGTGGAAATCCTGTAACCTGTACCTGAGGAGCACGCCCTCACCACTGAGCTAAACCAGCGCCCATAGTTTGAGTATTTCTAATTGCAATGCTGTAGAGATAAAAAAAATTGTTGCTCCATGGGCCGGTTAGTCCAGACTGTAACATCTCAACGGCTGTCTAATTGATTTCTATACGTCTTCCTCAAAAGACAACTTCAAACAAAATCAGATCTGCAGCAGGCGTCAAGAAGACAACAGATAAAAGAAAACATCAGAAATATGCTTTACTTTATACTTTATTTCACACCCATAGGTCATATATCATTATAAAAAAGCACAAGAAATATAAATACAGGACATCAGCAAAGGGATATAATCACTACATTTCACAGTTTGCCAGCGATTGAAATACAAAGACACATGTGCACCAGTGTTTCCAGAAACACGAGGAATACCTTGTGTCACTTAGCCTGGGCTGAGTCAGAGACATTATGAGGAGATTTTCTGAATTATTTAATCGACACATACATTTATACATAACATGTCTCAGCACAGCATGAAATGTGGAGACATTACTAGAAACAAACATTTGACTTGCACTCGTCCATCTTGGTAATTTAAGATATATTCTGAATGCATCATTATATGCCACCTGTAACTTTTTCATTTTAGCTTTACTGTAATTGCATCACAAGTTAGCAGTACACAGCGGAGGACAGTAAGCTCTAAAAAGCTCCGTTTTAACGTTGTCTCTGTGCACATTTGAAATTTGCGTGCCAGCATATTAGATTGAGCGTACAATTTGCAGCACTGACGCTGCACATCATCATCACTCAAGTAATTCCTGATAATATGTCCCAGATATTTGACTTTATCCACCACACTCAGGATCAGAGATAAACATATAAATACAGACATCCCGAAAATCCACATCTCAAGTGAAAAACAAAGAAACTCCAACCAGACTGAGCCAGAGGCTGAAAGAGTCCAGACAGCTCAGAGAAGTTCATCATGAAGAGAGAAAACCTGCTGAGCAGTGGGTAAAACTAATACTAGATAAGAGTAGACTAAATAATCAAAGTATACAATCTAAAAAACTAACTTTCCCATATACACAAACACACTGTTTTATTTAGAGAATACAGCCCACTAATGTTCACTAAAATCATCTTTTAGTGACATTTAAACTGTATTTAACTAAATCTAACCCCAGATCGATTTATTTACACATTATTAACCGTGTTGGATGCCAAGCTGAGCCTCTAATGACTACAAAAACTACCATAAAAAGACTACAAACCGTATGAGGGGCTGGTTAGCAAGCCTTAGCATTCCGGGTTAGCCTGTTTGTAAACAGAGATGCTAAAGCTAACACGAGATGAAATAAACGAACACAGATTAATTTAAACCACAGAAACAACATGTGAGCCTTCTTATCGTACCTGTAGTTTCACCGGGAACGTCCCACGGAAAGTTTAACGGACTCAAATCTGATTTTTGATGTTTGACGACTCGGAGCTGTACCGGGGAAGTTACTGGTTCGTCATCATCAAGCGACCGGAGCTGTACCAAGAAGGGAAGTTATTGTTACGTCATCATCAAGCGACACAGCGGCGTGGACAGCAGATTAATGTTGATATTATTAATGTATTTGTATAAATACGTTAACAAAGTAAAATCAAAGGATTGATTTATGTTGTAAAGGTTATTAATGAACTTGTGATGACGAGGTGCCTTGCTCAAGGGCACCTCGGCAGTGCTCAGGAAGTGTACTGGCACCTCTCCAGCTACCAGACCAATTTTGCCAGACTTGGTCCACACCAGGACTTGAACCGGCGACCCTCCGGTTCCCAACACAAGTCCCTACAGATTTATCTACTGCCACCCTTTTTGATATCAAAGGCAAGAATAAATCCACTTTCATCTTCTACAAAATTAAAATATAATTGACACATGAATGCAGACCACCTGAGAGGAGCAGGACATACTGATGGTGTTTTAATCTCATTATTAAAATGTTTTTATATCGATTTTAATGTTTTTTTCTTTTATTTATCGTGAACTCTTTATCTTATATAGAAGAGTAGAAAAGAAATATACAAGCTTAAGTCCATTTATCATTTAGCATTAAAGTAACAGAGATTTTATCACTTTGAAGACATGGTACTGCAAAGTTTGGAAGTATGGAACATTTTGACAACCTTAAACTCTGGTTCTCTGAGTCTGTGTCCCTCTGTGTTGTTATGGTTTGCTCGTCAGAGAGGCTAAAGAAACAAGCTGCGTGCCACATGTTGTTCGGAGGGAAATGAAGGGATTACAACGAGAGCATGAGTTCTGCAAACAGAGTCTCTCTCCAAGAATAATTGCTGTAAGAGCCCCGGCATTAAAGCACTTTCTATTAAGGAAAAACACGGCACACACTAAGGCCCGAATCACCTGTGTTTCTACAGGGATTTACTGTGTGTGTGTGTGTGTGTGTGTGTGTGTGTGTGTGTGTGTGTGTGTGTGTGTGTGTGTGCGCGCGCGCGTGTGGAAGTTCAACTTTGCATGCATGACTCGAGTTCACATAAACTAACCTGCAGCCCTCCCAGGTGGCCTTTAAGCCTGTGATCACATGAGTGCATGATTGTGGGAAATATAACGTTTCAGTCAGATCGTCTCAGAGTCAATTCTGACGAGGACGACCAAAATTACCTCAATTTACTAATCACTAAATTCCCCCCTTTTTTAAACTTTGACGTCCAATCACAGCTCACGTTTGCTACATGTGTCTGTCAGTGTAATGATTTCTCCTGATGTTGAACCACGGTGCTGATGTTAAACTGAAGAAGAACGAGCTAAATTTTAAAAAAAGGTGGTAATAAAGTATAAAACTGAGGTATAATCACTTTGTCGTGCCAAGGAGGATCTCCCAGTCTATGGCGAGGATCCTCTGCTTGCAAAATTAAACTTCTTCTTATATTTTATTTTTATTAACAATTAATAATTTTGTTGTTCATTCAATTTTTTTTTTGCAAAGGTCAATAGTCCGTGTAAGATTCGACGATCACAGAGCCGTCAATTTGTGCCAGAGTTGGTCTGCTTCCTGTTGGACAGGCAGGTTACAAACTACAGCGGTTAGCTTGTGCTAGCGTGCGTTAGCTTGCAGTGTAGGTACAAGCAGTAAACGTACACACTACGTCCTGCAGTGAGTGTTAGCTTCTGGGGGCGATGAGCCCAGGAGGAGGGGCCCAGTTTGAATGTTGTGTTTACAAACATTTCTACTAACGCCACCTTTAACCAGGAGAGCGTAACGTCCAGTTTTCAGTGGTACAGCAAATTTCTGAAATGTATGCGTCACTCACATATTCACAGATTCTGACTGGTGCACAGATGTTTTAAACCATGGGAACGGATTTCTTCTCAGGGTTTCTTTTTCCTGTCGTCATGATGTTTTCTCGTCTCGTGCAGATCACTTTGAATCGCCTTGTTGCTGTGCTATAACTGTGCTTCTTTAAAAAAAGAGGGAGGTGGTGTTGTGTCTGTATTAAATTAACAGCACTGAAACAGTCAGTTTAGGAGCGAGCCTCCTGCTCCTCCGTCCTGCCTACAGGCCTTCATAATCCAGACCCAATCAGTTCATCAAACTGGCTTCCAGACGTCTCTGTAAACACATCTGTGTCTTTTTTTTCTTATTGTTGTTGTTAGCTTGTTCATGTTATTACTGTCCAACATATTGAGACTCAGTGGCTGCAGTGCTTCTTGAGAATGCAGAGCTTTTAGACAGACTTTTAATTTAACTATAAATTTAACTCTGTATGCTAAATGTCAGTAAAACAATGCTCTTTTGTCTGAGCAGAAATGTAGAGTGATGTGTGGTCGATCCGACAGCTTTTCTATTACTGGAAGTGTTCTTTATTTTGGCTGCATGATTCTATGTTTCTCAAGAGCTTCTCTTAAACAGCTTCTGTGGTTAAAATTAAAACTATGCTCCCCTGTGGGATGTTGGCGAACATGTTGGCTTCTGATTCTACCAAACGGAGACAATCCGTGAAGTCCTGGAGCTGTCTCAGAGCGTGCACAGACTCAGAGCTGCAGGATGAAGACTTCATCCCCCTGAGGGACTGGCGATAGAAAAGGTCAACAAAGCTGCGGTCATTTATTTAGATTGGCACATGGACGGTGGGATTCTGGTGCCTGCTGGTGTTGTGGCTGTCGATGAGAACCAGAGGAGAAGATCAGGGCTGAGAAGGAAAGAACAGAGATTGGAAAGAGACAAGAATCAGCTTTAAAGGGTAATTCTGGTTTAATTTAGATGTGTTGTTATTTATCATTTGTGACCGCATCATGTTATACCCTAACCTAAGAGTGAAGTTAAAGGGACAGTTTGGCGTTTATGAAGTGGGGTGGTATGAGGTACTTGTCAGTAGTAAGTGTAATAGCCACAGGAGAAGTCGGTCAGCTCGGCCTCTTTAAGGAGAAAGAGATCAGCGTGTCGGCACATCGCTGCAGACAGGGACATTTGCATTACGTGATTTAGCTCATTGGAAGGAAAACTGACCAAAAAAGATGGAGCGTAAAAGAGCTCCATCCAGCGACCAATGAGGTTTCCATTACGCTGACATGCAGTAGTTTGGTTTGGGGGCGTTTAGGTCAAATTGATTAACCTGAGAAGTTGCTCTGAAGTTTTTTGACATAAGAAAATGAACCAGAAACTCTCCCTCAGCTGTTTCTCTTCCTCAGTTTAAGACAGTCTATAAATGTTTGCAGTGAGGGCCATTAGGAATGGAGCAGATTGGAGACAGAGGCACAGAAGAGGGGCCAGACTGGGGTCTTCAGGGTCTCGGACAGGATTGAATATATTTACCATTAAAGGGACCTCGATGACACCAAGATGCACCGTCATCGTTCATGCACAAAACCAAACTCAGAGATCTTTTTGCCCGCCTGCACATGGAGCTTCAGAGCTTAGACTGTAAGACACACAGAAAAAGGTGACTCTACTTTATGACTGATGTTCTCAGTCATATTTGAAATCTAATCTCAGTTCAAGTTCATGTCTCTTTGGATTTTTTGCACATCTCTGTCTGAGAACAGCTGATACTTTCAGATGTTATGACATTATGAAAAGGTGGCTGCCCAGATTGTAAAACACCGACAATCCGCCCGGGGCTACAGTTTAAATCTGAGTTCTTTATGTTTCTGAACAACATAAAGGAATGATCTCAGAGTTATCAGGTCGTTTTGTGTCTAAAAAGCGTCCACAGTGGGACAGAATCAGACTGAGCATCGGAGATCTGCATAAAGTTGGTCAGTGTTTATCCTAGCAGCAGGAAATGCTTGTTACCTGTACACTGAGCTGGAAGTCATTACTGCAGGTCCTAAAGCGCCTGACTCATGTTCACATGTGTGTGCTGCGGGCTACGAGGAGCAGGCGATGCTAAAGACGGACGGAAGGAAGGATCCCTGAGAGGAACAGAGGAGGAGATGAAAGTGAGGAGCTGCTCTTAATGACAGAGGAGAGCACATCAGAAACTGAGACGAGTCTATTGGAGCTAATGAGGCTGAGCTGTCTGCTTGGGCCCTCTGGAGACGCCAGGAGACACACAGAGAAACGTGGTTCTGTTTATCTGCTCAGCCCCACAGAGGTCTCACAGCTCAGGGTGGCTCCACTTTACAGGCGGGGTCACTTTCTCATCCTGCAGGACTGTGGACCAAAACCTTCAAATGTATACTGTTAGTCTAAGGTCATTCTATCAAACCTCTGACTTCAGCAGCGTTCATGCTCACCTCTGTTTCCCTGCATGCTGTGTGTGTGACCTCTTTGTTTTTGTCTTAACGCAGGTTTAGTTGCATGTTTGGAGAAAGCAGAGAGAGAAAGTGACAACAAATCAATTCCATTTTAAAATTAACAACCAGAAAAATACCAAAACTCCTCTATACACATGCTACTACATACAATACTCTACAGTATGTCAAAAGCATGGGAAACCACTCATGATAATGACACACACACACACACACACACACACACACGCTCATTTGCTCCTCTTCATAAAGAGATAGGAGCATCGAGCAGCGCAGGAAAAATGCGTCCCTGAAAGCGTTTCACACCATCATCCAGAAGGAGGCAGCAGAGGGACACGTCCCATGAACTGAGACATTAAGAGCGACCCATGCAGCGTCACTGGATCAGAGCAGTAGACCAGACAAGCATGACTCAGCTGTTTTTTTAAGTTTTTCTCCACAGACTTTAGGATTTTCTGTAAAATAGATTGTTTCCTTAGTTAGAATTATTGGGATGCTAGTTCTGTTAGCCAGTTAATGGCATTTTCCAGTATGTGTTAGCATCAGGCTAACAACTAAGATATACATTCCCCGTATCTCCACTGAGCTGAAGGGTTTCTGTCATTCACCGTTCATATTAAAAGCACTGACAGCTAACGTCAGCTAGGCTAACACACTGATGTTTTGCAGGTGTAATCTGAATGGTGAGGGGCAGGTATAACTTCTCGTTAAGTTTAGGATATAAGACGGCCTCTGAGGATGTATGTGCACACAGAAAGAGCTCTGAGGGGTACAAATGTGGATGTTGCAATCTAAAGACAAAGACAATAGTTTGAGGAAAGACCCCCCCGCTTTTAAATTAGATCCAGGAGACATCAGTGAATGAGCCCTCTGTGCTTTTGTTATAAGAGACAAACACACACACACACAAAACGTTTAGGGTAAATTGTGTAATCTGCCTCAGTGAGCTGGCGGTGCACAGTTGGCCCGACTTCTCCGCCTCCATGAGAACGCATCAGGCTCTGTGGAAACCCGGCCGGGGGGGGGTCCTCTGAGGGTAGCCTCCAGCAGGGGAGAGGGGGGCGTGGTCCCCCACGTTTCTATTTACTTTATACTTCACTTTTACCCAAACAGGGGTTCTCTGGGGTCAAACAAATTGACAACACATGAGCTCCCGGTGAACAGAACAGGAGCGATACAAATCTGAACTTTCTTAGAAAAGTTTTTCTGGCAATATCTGTCAAAAGTATAAAAAGTTAAAGTTTATGATTGTGCCGTGAATTCGTCCCCGTCAGTTTTTATAAGTGTGTATGTGATGATATGAAGCACAGGAAGAAGAAGAGTTATAACTTAACGGAGAGTAAATTTCAGTATAACCTCAGATTAAAGAAAATGTATTTTTTCTAAACTGGTTGAAAGCATAAAAATACTCACATCATTTTCGCTGCAGGTTATCTTCCTGATGAGCAGAGCAGCTCAAAGTAATGATTCAGGTTTTATTCTTGAGGATGATGTCAGTTTAACGTTCATTATTGCTTCCTTCATGTGCTCCTCATGAATATCGTATTTAAGAGTTACATCTGATGGTCAGGACAGGACAGGTGCACGTTCCCCGGGGAACAGTAACACCTACGCTGTGTTTCATTGCTGTTTCCAGTCACTGTAGCTGCTGCACCCCCTTTAATCTCAGACGCACCCTGAGTCATTTTGCTCTAAAAAACACCCTGCCTCGATCTCTAAGTTTGTGTCATCGCTTGGCTGTTTAAACGGGTCGTTGACATTCAACAGACTATGTGTTGCACTCATACACTGTAAATATTAATGTCTAAAGCCTGAGTGACGTCAACCGTCTGTTCCTGCAGGGGGTGCTGGAGTCCCATCGATGGCGGTCTCCATGCTGGAAATGCTGTCTCAGCCTAACTTTCAGTCAACCTAACGACAGGCTGAGAGCTGGAGCTGAGGCGGGTTTTAAGCCTCCTGACAAACTGTTACACCACGCCCGCCTGTCAATCAGGTCAGCTACACGCCTTATTGTGAATAACTTTTATCCTTCATCAAATCAAAACGGATGAGTCATCAAAACATTCACCCCCCCGTACAGTGTGTGCCGATCGAGACATGAGCTAATTAGACCTATTTGGTTTTTTGAACCAGGCTGTAAACATGTTAATGTCTGCTGTAAAAACAGGCTTTTTTTGAATGGGTGTGTATGCGACTTCCTGTGCTTCTGCAGCCAGCCTCTAGTGGACACTCGAGGAACTGCAGGATTTTACACTTCTGCATTGGCTTCAATTTCCAACACACAGGAGTTAGCCGCTTGGTTGCACTCAATAATGCAAAGAAAGTAAGCAATCAAGGCAGAGGTCGACCAGCACGCCTCGCCCACGTCCTGCAGGGTTGAAGGACGGTTTTAGTGAATGGAGAGAGAAGGCAATGGCTGTTTCTGAGGTTAATGAATCATTTTCATCTTTAACAAAGAGGTCTAACTCGTTAAGGATCCTTTTTTAAATGATTATGAAAACTGCAGATATAGGGTCCGACTTCTTTGAATCAAGGCTCTCAGGACAGAAGGAGCCACGTCCTGCATTGAGTCAAACTTGTGAAGTTAGAGAGTATAACTCAGAGAAATGTTATGCTCCGATGTTGCTGCTTTATTCAGCATCATACCTCCTGATCTACGTCTTCAACGTTGGCTCAAACTGTAATCTGGAAATCATCACTACAGGTCAGATGAGCTCGGGCAGATTCAGTGTTTCTTTAGTCTTTTAGCCTATTGGACAGGATAGCTGAAGAGAGACAGAAAACATTGGGAGTAGAGAGCGGGGGGATGACATGCAGCAAAGGGAAGAGGTCGGATTCAAACCCACAGCCGCTGCGACAAGGACTACAGCCTCTGTACATTGGGTGCGCGACAAAACCTCCAGGCTATCCGGTGACCAAGATTTAGTATTTTTTAAAGCTTAGAGGAACCACCTCTGTCTGCTGTGGAGTTCCCAGAAACCTTTTGCATCATCAGTGATGTAAGAGCCTTTTAAAGGGGCTCTGAGGGAACACGCACCAGTCATGTCTGCACGAGGGTGAGTGAAGTCAGGGTGCTGACTAACTTATTGATCGGCCTCATGAGGCTCAGTTCTCCCCCTGATGTGAAAACCACGAACACACAAACTACACGATCACATTATTCCCAATCGTCCATGACAGAGAAGTTCATCCTAAACGTCCTTTAAAGAGAAAAACGTGTTAGCTGCTCCTGCTGCGCTCAGCTTTTAACGCCATACACAAAATGAGAACAATAAATGTATAGTGTTTGTGGAGATGCAGAAAACTGTTACAAAAGAGACACAAAGGAGCATCTGTAGAGAAAGTATGGCGTAATATCCATGACAGAGAGAGCAGCAAAAACAGCCGTCAACACAGAGAGAAACACGGAGACAGAAAGCAACGCAGAAACTAAAATCTTTTGTTTCCTCTCTTTAGTTTCTCATTAAAGCTCCTGTGAGGAGATTCTGACCGCCTGGGAAACACACGGATATAAGGCCTAATAGTCAGTGCTGGGTACTTTGATCTGACTCCGACTCCTCATCACACCAGCCTCGTCTCTGATTGTTACAATCAGACGCTGCAGCTTTAATTCAGGTTCACACCTGTTTTCTGCACACATCAACTCACTCCTTCTTTACCGTAAAACTCGCTGTAAGGCGGCACGCTAACCACTGCTCCACCGTGCAGCCAAGATGTTGAGATCATGAAAGTAAATGTTTCTGTCTCTCATGTAAAATTTAAACAACTAAAGACATTCTGATGTGTACAGCTCCATAGAGCAGCACAGCGCTCGTTAGTGGTACTATCCGAGGTCCCTTCCTCTCTCGATATGTTTACACTTAAATATTCTTTCTGGGGTAAATTTACTATTTTATTAACTTCCCCATTTTTACTGAGCACAGGTTTTCTTTGAGAATAATTATAGGTCACCTCTTAAAGCACAACCTGCATTTCCTTCACAGTCAGGATGACTGCAATCTTGCTCTGAAGGCCAGAGGACACTCCTGCAGCATAGCAGCTCATGATGAGTCAGTACTGCCCCCAAGAGGCCAAGCCTGCACATTACAGCTAAGGGAAGTTTAAACTGTAAAACAGAATAAAGGCTGAAACACACAACGATGAATTACTCTGAAATGGTAAATGGACTTGAGCTTGATTCTCCGCAGCTCACACATACACATTCACACACTGATGGTAGAGGCTGCTGAGTAAAGAGTCCGTCAGTATTAACTCATCCATTCATACACATTCACACACCGCCGACAAAGCAGAGGAAGCAACTTGGATTTAAGTGTCTTGCCCAAGGACACATCCAACATGTGGCTGCAGGAGCTGGGGATCAAACCCCAACTTTCCAGTTACGAGAGGACCGACTCTTGATTCAAACCCATCGACAGAACTATTGTGCTTCTTTAAGGGCGGATTTTTAGAAACTCAGAAACAATTTTTTTTAGTGAAAGTCAAAGCAGACTACATCTCCCATAATGCATCACAACAGAGCCTTGCAAATAAAGATGGTGTCATTTGATCAGTTTATGAACGGCACCTAAAGGGTAAAGTTTTTAAGAGTTTCCTTTGAGAATAAAATGTGTGTTTGGCCGTCAAACAGTGAGAGCTGCAGAGTAAACGTTTGTTGAAGGTCACAGATGTTTTCAGAGGTCACAGGGGGACAAAGGGTTTGTACATTTTTAAAGAAATAGCAAATGTTGATGTCTGTAAATGTTGTGATGTATTGACCCACAATCAGCTGCAGCACAAGAAGGCTGTAAATAAACTGTTTATTCAGAAGCTCTTCATCAAACGTACACAAAGAGAACGCGCGTGAGCGATCAACAGTCTGTTTAGTCTATTCCAGGGAGCGAAGCATGACTCAGCACATCAGAATGTCACCACTTTAGTCTGTTTGGGTTTGACCTTCTTCACCGGAACATGGACGTCCTCGTAGTCGGCACTCATGTTGTTGGACAGCCAGGAAACGGTCACAGAGTTAGCTGCAGGAAGAAGAAGTAAAGATGAGACTCAGAGGAGGACGAAGGAGACGACGACCATGTTTCACCTGTTGTCTTTCAGGCAGGATGAAGAATTATGAACATAAGATTGTGACAAAGTGGACTCAACCAGGCCATTTGTCACTTAGGTCATACTAATATTCCAGTTAATGTTATTTATGCATTTGGCTTGTGTTTGTTTAATCACCTGTTATGTTAACCATGAACTCCTACATTAGCACAAATACACAAAACTATCCAGCAAAAACTTTGTGGTTAAAGATGGAGACGGAGGAGACTCACTTGCAGCCTGGTGCTCGGGACAATCCTTCTGAAAGTGTTCCACTGAGCCACAAACTCGACAGCAGCCTCCTGCAAACATAGAGACGATCATTTTAACGGGTGTTTAAAGGGATCAGTTGAACGGTGACGTGTGGATCTCAGCTTGTACCTTGTGCATAAAGTCCTTTGGGGTTATCCGGGCAGCCCCGCGACAAGTGTCCCGTCTGACCACAGATGAAACACTTTGCATACGGATAATCACCTGAAACAACATTCACTTATTAATAAAGAGAATTTATATCAGAATGTGTCACAGATGTCAGGCTGTTTGGTCCTCACCCAGAGCCGGGTCCACTTTAGCTCGACACTTCTGGATCTCGTGCTCGGTGGAGCCGCAGCGGTAACAGATTCCTCGACCCATCTCCTCGTCTCTGTCGGCCTCCGGGCAGTCGGCCAAACCGTGACCGGGCTTCCTGCAGTTAAAACACAGCTGGAAGGGAGGAGGGATCGAGGAGACAAGGAAAGGATTGAGAGGAAGGACGGGGAAGCAAAGGAGGGAATATGAGGGCCAGGATTAAAAACATCATCAAGGTCTCCTTCTAAGACTAGAACCAGGCCTAAACCAAGGAGGAGGAGCCGTTGAAATACATTCAAAACCAGAAGCCGGCTCAGTGTTACAGTATTAATCTTCAGAAAGCACTTAATTATCGAGTGTGTGCTGTGAAGTCTCTCACCATGTTGCTCTTCTTGTCTGTCTGCCTTTTTATCCGTCGGTCCTCTCTTCTTCTGTCCTTCTTCAGGGCGGTCTCCACCTCCTCCCTGACCTCCCGTTCCTCCTCCCTCCCTCCTCTCTCTCCTTTGGGTAGCGGCCGTCCGCTCTGCTGCAGATATTCCATGAAGCCATTCACGTCCTCGTTGTCGTAGTCCTTCTTCTTACGGTTTGGTTTCTTCACACCTGATCCCCCAGGCTGAGTCCCTCTCAGGTAGTCTCCTTGTCTGTTACCAGGAGGTCCTCCAAATCTACCTCGGTTACTCCCTCCTCCTCCTCCTCCTCTTCCTCCTCCTCCTGCTGCCTTGAGTCGACTCCATGGAGTGGCCTCTGCTGCTTTGTGTTTGTGGACGTTGTTGGCTCTCGCCCACCTCGTCATGACTGCAGCCTCCGACTAAAAACAAGAATGATGAAGTGTTTATTTCAGGTGGAATAGTTCAAAGGTCAAACGTTAGACACTAGACTGTTGACAGACAATAAAGGAAGATTTAGTGATGTTAAAGCTCAGACTGGATCTGACAAACAGGTCCAACTTTAATCCAAACCAAACAAAAGTCAGACATATATTTGATCTTGAATATTCTTAAATATATTTTTTTAAACACACAGAGTGATTGTTTTTATTATTTGTGGACGATTCTCGAGTATGAAGGAAAAAGTTTGAGTCAAATATTCGCTTCGTGTAAACGATATCAAACTGTAACGATGCTCAGGTGAAGCTGACACTGTCTACTTTAATGTAATGTCATTAAAACACTGCTAGAAAAAGATGTTATTAAGAATAATAAACCAACAGCTGATGTTTCCCAATAAAAAGCCAGTTAGCATGTAGCAGCTAGCTCAACACGGCGTTAGCTTGTTTTCATTCAATAAATGGAGTAGTGAGGTTCTCTGAAACATCAGGACAGCTGGTGATTAAACACACATGTTTCTATCAGAATATGTTCTTACAAAGGATTGAAAAAGAGCAAATATCGTTACCTTAAAGAGACTTCAGCCCATGTGTTTGTATTTATTCCGGAAGTGTTCCGTCTTCTTCTACGGTCTTCTAGCTCTGCTCAGTAACGTGTCAGGCGCATTAGCGCCACCGTCTGTTGCGGATTATTATTGTTATAAGGTTCCTGAGTTACAGCCTCTCTGACATCTGCTCTTATTCTGACTATTTTATGTTGTTTTGGTATTTAAATACACATTCATGCAACTTTGTTAATTAAGAACCAGTAACTAAAGCTGTGATATTAAAACAAAGGAGTAGAAAAGTGTAATATTTCCCTTTAAAATGTACTAAATGTTTCCTTCTTCTAGATATTTCTGCAGTTCGGACGCATCTCTTAACATGACCTAAATTATTTAAAGCAATCTAATTGTATATAGGAAATGAATAGTACCCTTTGCAGTCAAGTGGTGGTTTCTTCCGTTCAGGAACGTTCAGGAACATTTAGCTTTAGAGACCGGCAGGTTTAACGCCACTCCAGAGGAAGACGCAGTTTGTTTGTTGTGTGCGTTTGGTGAAAACTCCGATATGTCTGATAATCTTCTTTGCATGGTGTGTTTTCTGTTATTGTATTAATATGTGGTACACTGTTTCAGTCCGTCCACCTTCTCACCCACAGAGCTCCGAGTCTCAGTCTCGTCGTCTTCACTTTATCTCTACGGTTTCCAGAATAACAGAACAACGTCCTAATCAGCGTTTGTAGATTAAAATTAGAGATGGGACCGATCTGACCTAATATCGGTATCAGGTCCGATAGTGACGGAATTTACGTATCGGATATCGGACTGACGGCGCTGATCCACGTCAACGATCAAGAAAGATTTTTGCTCTAAAGACATTCAGACGAAACTTCCCACAAATCTTATGCTTCAGTTTCAAATATTTAATTTAAAATCCTCAGAGTTGTTGCTGCTCCCTGTTTGTGGGAAACCAGCACAAAGTTCAAATACATTTTTTTGGAATTATATTAATTTTTCAAAAAAATTTTTACAGCTTTTCCCGATCCCAGCTTTCTCTTATTTTAAATTCCTCTTACAGACATCAGGGCTGCAGTTGATTCTGGTTTAACTTCGTCAATCACTACGACGCCCAAAGGATCGCTAACAGTTCAGTTGTGAACACAGATGTAAAATGATGAACTCGATGACACATTTTGAAATCTAACTGTGTCACATCACCCGCCTGAGCACTCTCTGGTCTCTTCAGCCATCAGTCTATGTTTCCTCCTCTCAGCTTCAGGACTAATGAGGCAGCAGCAGCAGCAGCTGCAGCTCACAGGTGGTTTTAATGTGCCTAACAAGGTGAGAGGACTCAGAAGCTTCAGTCCGTCTGAGATCATGCTGCAGCTGCTCCTCTCTGCTCTGCTGTTTGTTCGACGCTTTCACAATGGTAAGAAAGAAACGAGAGCGACCTTTTTATGTCGGTTTCTGCAAAAGCAAACGTTTGATTTGTTCTGTCGTGTGTTGTGTTTCAGTCGACGCTGGTCCCATTCAAGAGGCCAGAAAAGGTGTGATCAAGATGTTTACATGCATGCGTGTGTGTGTGAGAGAGTCTTTTAATGAACAGATGAGTTTTGTGTGTTCTTGCAGCGCTGCAGGAAGACTGGTTCGTCAGAGCGTTGCAGTATATGGAGAAGAACCCCGAGACTTTAGACGGTGAGTCCTCTCTGTGAGTGTTCAGACATGTGAGGTATATTTACCTGCATCATATCTGCAGGTGAGAAGAAAAGACCGTACAGGAAGGAAACATTTGAAGCGAGTTTGTATTTTTTCTTATTTTATTCTGACAGAGCTGATGACCAAAGACTACGCGCTGTCCGAGGGAGACATCCTGCTGTCGGTCAGTGACATTTCATTCACCATTTAAAATGCAGCAGAACTTAAAGGTCCAATCAGTAAGATGTGTAGTGACCTTCTCTGCTCCAAACAAATCCAGACCATTCAGGACCAGAATCTAAAGTTAGGAGGACATACTGGCTGCTGCATTGTTGTCAGAGAAGCCAGCACTTCAACATAGCATGTCTCCTTAATGTCTGTTCAGATAGTAAGGTCACTTTATCATTTCACTCACTACACATCTCACTGACTGCTCCTTTAACTTAATTAGACAGTAACTTTGCACCAATGGCCACTCAGGGGACAATGGACGGAGCTTATCAGGATCTTACAGCAGGCGTCACAGACAGTGATGAGGAGAGTAAACTGAACCTGAGCGTGTTTAGTGTTTCTCTCTCTGTCCCCTCAGAGCGACAGGAACGCAGTGGAGAGCGTGTGGCCGACACACGAGATACCGTACGTCATCAGTGAAGAGTTGGGTAGGACAGCAGTCTGAAATGCTAACGCAGCTTCACTGTCGGTCGTCCATATCACCGTGGAGAGCAAGTTTGTTGTTGTTTTTCTTCCAGCCAGCAGGACGGAGGACATCCTGTCTGCGATGGTGATGTTGTCTGAACACACGTGTGTGTCGTTCCACGAGCGAACGTCTGAGACAAACTACCTGCTGTTCACAGTGAGCAAAGGGTATGACGACATTTCATATTACATAATTATTTCTTTAATGTTTCAGGAATGAAAACACAGTTAGTGAATATCACGACAGCGTGTATAAATCATGTCAGGTCATTCCAGCTTCAAACATAAGTGACAAACGTGTTTTATGTGACATTAAAACTTTTTGTGTTCTAGCTGTGCATCGTACGTGGGCTTCATCGGAGGAGAGCAACCTGTGTTTGTGGGGCCGCCGTGCATCGTTGGTAACATCATCCATGAGATCCTCCACGCTCTGGGTTTTCACCACGAACACACGAGGGTGGACCGAGAACAGTACATCACCATCCTGCCCCATAACATCATGTCAGGTGACGACTGACGCATGAAAAACTCTGATTTAAGAGTTTGCACCAAAACACAGAAGTAAAGTGTAAAGTGTCCACATTAAAATAAAACTTCACACCTCAAGTCGTCTCGTGTAGCCAGCCTTAGCCAGATTTGTTGATCATAACAGTCTGTACCTGGATCAGGTTGGTCCTATAACGGACGGAGAACCAGCAGCTGGATGACGGATCCTCTGTTTATGTTCTCTTTTGTTTCACTGATTCAGTCATGTTTGTGTTTCTCTCTGAGTAAAACTCTCCGGCATGTTTCAGGGATGGAGAGGAACTTCAGGAAGAGATCAGGAGAAACGTTTGGACTTCCTTATGACATCACCTCCATCATGCACTACGGCAGGTAGATTCTGAGTACAATGACACAAGAGTTTCTTTCTTCTGCACACGTTCCGCTCGTGACTCAGTTTGTCTTTTTCTTTTTTCAGTGGCTTTTTCTCTGCCAACGGTCTGCCCACCATCGTACCAAAAACAGACGTGAACCAGATGGGACAGAGAGACAAACTGACGGAGAGAGACATCGAGAGAGTCCGACAGCTGTACGGCTGCGGTGAGAGTCCTCTGAACCTCTAATGACACGTCTCTGCACAAGAGATGGTTAAACATGTTCTGAGTTTAAAACGGACGACATTGACAAGGAGGCTGGTGCAAGAAGTTGAGGAGATATAAAACCAGTTTTTAAACTTGCACAAAAACTGAAAGGCACATTTAATCAGTCCATTGTCTTCCGATTACGCGAGGTCAGGTCACGGTAGCAGCAGGCGAGGTAAGTCAACCCAGACTTCCCTCTCCACAGCAACGTTTTCTCGCTCATCCTGGGGGATCCCGAGGTATTCCCAGGTCAGACAGGATATATCATCCCTCCAGCAAACTCCAGGTCTACCCCGGGGTCTCCTCCCAGTCGGGCATGCCCAGAAAACCCCCAATGTGAGGCGTCCAGGAGGATCCTGATCAGATGCCTGAACCCCCTTAACTGACTCCTTCGATGTGAAGGAGTAGCGGCTCTACTCCGAGCTCCCCCCCGAATGTCTAAGCTCCTCCCCCTCTCTCTCTAAGGTTGATCCCAGACCCCCTCCAGAGGAAACTCATTTCAGCCGCCTGTATCTAACGAACTCTTTCTTTCGGTCACTACCAGAAGCTCATCACCACTGGTGAGAGTTGGAACGAAGACTGACCGGTAAATCGAGAGCTTTGCCTTCAGGCTCAGCTCCCTCTTCACCACAACAGTGACGCTGAACAAACCTACCCCGAACAACACCCCGAGATACTTAAACTCCTTCACTAGGGGCAAAGACTCTCCCCCCCGGAGGGAGCTATCCACTGTTTTAAGTCAGAGCACCATGGAGACCTACGGCCATGGCAAATTGAAGTCCAATGAAATGTGTAAAGTTGTTCTCTACCACAGCTTTTTCACTGCAGCTGCTTCAAATCAGCCAAAACTCCTCGGTTACTCTAGTTAAAGCTGAATGAACTGTTTTGAATTGAATGCACATGATGAACTCTGTTCTCCTTTCTCTGCAGACGTCACTAAAAAGGACGTGGAGAAGAACAGCAGTGACGGAGAGAAAGAGGAGGATTCAAACATCTACAGAGATCGAGTTCCTGCAAACAAACCAAAGAAGAATCAGGTCACTGCTGCCCCATGTTCATCTGCATCCCTGCAGCAGCCGACCGCCGCCACAGGAGGGCGCCACAACACCAGCTGAGAGACTGAACTGAACCTTTATTAATAAAATCAACAGAACACACCTGCATGGGATGGCTTTGTCTTAATTAACCTGTTTGACAGAAGGCATCATGTAGTTAAACTTTCACATTCAAAGTATTATTGACTCAATCCGGTCGGCGCTGAAAGAACTGCAGTATCCTCAGCTTTCTGTATGTTACACGTCACAGTAAAGGTGCACAAATTAGCTCAGTGAAGATAAAGTTTCTCAGTATTTACTTGATAAAAAAATATATCAATATTGACTAATCCAGGGGGATAAACAGAACACAAGCTGCCATCACTGCCATGGCGTCGCCCTTCAACGTAATTTATCTCCCTTAACTCGACTTTATAAAACTTTACTTTTCACAAAAAAGTAAAGGACTTGAGGAAGAACCTGAGGAGTTCTCAGTTGCTCGTCAGGGTGCACTTAAACTTTGGAGAAAAAACGAGGTGTGAACAAAAGTCACTGTACGACACATGTTCACACATTCACTGACCGTACAGAGGACTAAGATGACAGTCAATTCTTTATTCGTCCACCAGGGGAGAATTTGTCATCGCAGCCTTGCACAGCTAGTACACGGGTATACACATGTTTAGAGATTCTTCAGAGGAGGATCAAGACAAGAATCTTATAATCAGAAGTAATGTCTGAGTTTCCTGTTAACAGTGAACGCTCCGTCCTGATTTCACTCTTACAGTGTGAGCTCATAAATCATGAGCTGTGGTCGTGCATTGTAAATGTTTCAGTCGTTCAGAGTGAACTGACATTCAGCCACGGCTCTTCACAGCCGTACAGAGGACCCCGGGCTAAAGGAACACTTCACTGATAAGTAATGGAAGATGAAAGATAAACGATCAGCACAGTGTTTGAGAAGTGAACGTGCAGCAGTATGATGTGCTCTATAAAAAGACTGTGTATATTTAACAGCCTCAGCTCGTTAATTCAGTGATCCACACACTGGAGGGTGTGCATGGCCAACTTCTTTATGACCGCCAGGTAAACAAACGGGAGGCTGACGATGGATCTACACGAAATGTCACAACTTCTAAAACAAAGACGAGAAAATATGACGAGTCGAGTGTTTAGCCAGCTCTGCATTGGTCTGTAAACCTTTCTGCGTTCTAACCTCTCTCCATTTTTCAAAAGCATCTCCAATATTGATCCTAGTTTGAGCACGTTTCTGCTCCTGGAGCTTATTAGAAACATGCAGAGGCTTTTTAGGTCGGGTACAATCACTTCTATCTGAACCAGTTCTCTTGCCCGCTTCCATTGCTGCAACAGCTGTTGGTTTGACCTGATAACTGGTCTCATACCTGGCAAACCGAGGGGCGTCCAAAACGGCCGTGTGGGGGTGCCTTAAAACCGCCTACCTTCTCTGGTCCAAACAAATCCAGAGCATTCAGGACCAGAATCTAAAGTTAGAAGGAGGACATACTGGCTGCTGCATTGTTGTCAGAGAAGCCAGCACTTCAACATAGCATATTGTTTCCTTAATGTCTGATCATATAGAGAGGTCACTTTGTCATTTCACACATTACACATCTCACTGATTGGACCTTTAAGTGCCAAAGCAGGAACTGTGAGATCGTTACGTTTGTTTTAAGTGTGCAGTTCCAATATTGATTCTTACCTTCAGTGCAGTTGATGGTTTAGTCTGTCCTTCAGTATGTGTTAATGGATGATTTAATTTTGTGTTTGGTTTCATTCATACCTATAATTATAAAAGCGGTCTGGATGTTTTTGTCCTCGTGTCACCATAATTAACCGTCCCTGTTCTCTGACTGGTCCTCTGTTTGTCTTCCGTCTCATGTCAGTCATTTTCCTCCAGACGACACGCTCAGCAGCAGCACTCAACATTTGGTCATCAGCTGATGTGAGGACCTCTTAAAATGTTGTTTACACTGAAGATACGTTCGAGGTCTCCAATGAACTTGTGTGCAAAGACACAGAAACGGCTGTGTTTGTTAATGCAACATCCTTATTAAAGATAAAACCTGTAAAGACATAAAAAGAAGTTATTCACAATAAGGCGTGGGCGCGGTGTAGCTGTTTGTCAGGAGGCTTAAAACCCGCCTCAGCTCCAGCTCTCAGCCTGTCGTTAGGTTGACGGAAAGTTAGGCTGAGACAGCATTTCCAACATGGAGACCGCCATCGATGGGACTCCAGTGCCCCCTGCAGGAACAGATGGGTGACATCACTCAGGCTTCGTCCAGTAATATTTAGTCTGTGCTGTGACGAATGACGCCAACAGGCTCAACAAGCTCATTGGAAGAGCTGGTTCTCAGCCGTCAGTTGATGTAAATGTGCGTCGTTTTGAAGAGATGGTAAATTAAAAAGCCCGTGCTGCAGCCCCACAGAGTGTTGAATGGTGGACGCCATGAAAACTCCTGAAACTTTCCAGATGAGTGTGAACGCAAACAGACACATTATTTTACTCCGACTTTACCCTGACCTTTTCCTGCTGGTCCCCTCGTAAACTGTCCGCGTGAAGTCTGAGTGAGCTGATGTGAAAACACAGGTGTACGCTCATATCCACGCAAAGTTCGGCACTTATCAATCTGGACACAAGCGGAGGATACGCTCATATCCCACCCCAGGTCTCAGCTGGTGTACGCATGTTTTCAAGTCAGTGTGGACTTGTGGAGCAGCAAATCTCGCGGTGTCTGAGAATCATCGGATCAGACTCAGTGCAGGTTCAGACAGAGATAGAGCATCACAGATTTTAAAGTTTGATGGTCAGATTAGACACGGCTGCACCCCACAGAGTGTGCAATGGTGGACGCCACTTTCCTAAACTCTTTTGACCTCCATGCCTCCACGCTGGTCATGTGACTGAACGTTATGAATTTAACCCTTCTCATCTTAATTCTTTAAATAACACGTGACGTTTGTTTTAGTATTTCTCTGATATTTTGTGTCACTAATGTTGGAACAAGACTTTTCTTCTGGATGAATAAAGCTCCGTCTCTTCTCGTTTCTATTAAGTTACCCGAGAAGATAATTGATCCAAAATGTCACAGCATTCTGTTTGACGGCTAACGTGCCCTGTGTCCAGCATCTTTTTTCAATAGTTTTCAATGAGGAGAGAGCGTTTGCAGCAGTAGGCGGACGCCCAGAGAAAAAGTGCAGTGCCAAGCGTCTTTTTTCTGAGCGCTCGGGTTGAAAATGTTCCAACTTTTCAGAAAGGCACTGTAAACGTCACCGGCGCTCTTTTCCAAATGTTTGATATTCCCCGTAGTTTTGCCTCCAACAGATCGTGTCTTGTACCCACATCCTCCTCGCTCCGTGTCTGATCGGGAAATGAACGATCTAAAATATAAAACATGCAGTAAAAAGTAACGGAGCAGTGTCGGTCATACAGCGGCCGTTGTCAACAGACTGTTGTCATAGAGACAGGACGGACGTGTAGCACTTTTCTTCTCAGCGCACAAACGCTTCATGCAAGCGTTGCGAGCGCACCGCCAGAACTTTTCTGTCCGTAAAAAATGCTAGATGGACACGATGTCTTAGAATCAACACATGTACGTCGTTTCAGTCACGGAGAGTGGCGCAGATAATCTCAACAGAACAACTTAAAGGTTAATAACCCAAAAAAAGTCTCTCTTTACATTTGATAATTATTTCAATATTTAAAGTTCTTTCTGAAAATCTTCAACAAGAACTTGTTTTTTTCATGTGTTTCAGTCTGTGAGCAGCTCTGCCTCTTCCTCAGTGCATTGCATTGTGGGAAACGTATGCAGTATTCTGTCGGTTCTGCATATTTAAAGGTTTTTTTTACACCTTTATTCAGAGGACAGTGGATAGAGTCGGAAATCAGGGAGAAAGAGAGAGAGGGCGAGAGAAAGAGAGTGGGGAACGACATGCGGGAAAAGAGCCACAGGTCGGATACAAACCCGGGTCGCCCGCTCTCGAGGACTCAATCCTACGTACACGGGGCGGGTGCACTAACCACAGGTCTATCAGCACCCCTCTGTTTTTTATATTTAAGTGTCTCTGTGTAAACCCTGACTGGTTGGTACAGTGTGTGCCGTCTCTAATTGTTGCCATTTAAACAGAGTAAATACGTTCGTTTCACAGTCGCATGTTTTAATAGTTTGAATCAACACCGTCAAAGGTCACTGTGTCACTGAAACTCCCTGTTTGTGTTTCATGTCAAAATGGTTTCAATTTAAAGCGATCGTTAAACATGATGTCCTCAGTCCATCACAGTTTAATCGTACGTAACTAACAATAAAGAAAGAATAAAGAACTTAATGAACGTGACGTTTTTGAGAACAAACATGTAAATAAACGATCTGAATTTGTGGTTCATTTCTTTTTGACGATCACTGAAGTACTGAACGTCTTGGAGCTGCATGTGAACAAAAACAGCTGAATGTTTCTCTCAGGCTTCACCCGGAGTTTCTCCTCCAGCCTCCTCGTATTTAATCTGCAGAAAGTCAGATAGGGCTTTAACACTTGCAAAAATCTCCTAAAATACTCCAGAGATTACCCGGAGGAGCTGCATACAGCCACATTTTTCGCTCGGACTTCACCCGGAGTTTCTCCAGCCAGACCCTAGTATTTTTTTTCCGCAGCAAGTCCGAGTGAGCTGATGTGAGAACGCTGCAGCATTTTCTCCGGAGAATTCAGCTTGAGCCAATAGGAGCGGGAGTGACGTTTCTATACTGTACAAACACGCTTTCATTCCTCACTCCATATCACTGCTGAACAAACAGTAGAGCGGAGGCAGGCCAAACCCCACCCATATTTCCAATCATTAATGTATCCGACCTGGGACGCACATTGACTGTGAGCACCTTACTGTAAACTTTTTTTCATGGAAAATCTCCTAACAATATTTATATATCTATGTCATTGCTGAACTTTGATTTTTAATGTAACTTATGCTGTTAAGGATAAGGATAAGGATAAACTTTATTGATCCCCCAATGGGGGAAATTTAGTTGTTACAGCAGCTCAAAAACAGGAATATAAACAGCATCAATAGCAAAAAGTTTAAGAAAAAAAACAAAACAAAAAACAGCTATGAGCATGTTTACACGAATTAAATAAAGGAAGTAAAAATACAATAGAATTAAATAATACTAGGCATAAACACTATGTACACTTTCACTTGTGGAAAGACAGATCAGATATTATAAAAAACACGTTCTGTCTTTTGAGTATGATGTGATTTGATTGGGATGAGAGGATTTCTGAGCTTGTAATGCAAGACAAATTTCCGTGCAAACGGACAATAAAGTGTTATCTTATCTTGTTACTGCTCATAGACTGTATACACGCGACCGCTACGATCTGTATGCCAGTATTTTGTTCTCCGCTCTTTATCTGGAGAATATCTGGAGCAGCCCTCCTGAAATTATCTAGATATTTTCAGGAGTGCATCTGTGAAAACGGCTAGGGTGAGCTGATATGAGAACGCAGCAGGATATAATCAGGAGAATTCACCTCGAGCGAGTGAGAGGCGGTGGTGACGTTTATTCCCTGTGATCGCTGCACGACCATAGACTGTCTGCACGCCACCGCTACGATCTCCGTGCTCTAATGAACCTGCTGCATTCTGTTTCCTGTTCTCCAGTATGTTCTTGTCCACTCGTAAGTTCAGATTGTGATTCTGTTGAACTACACGTAACATTGATATAAAGGTAAATATGTTTATTAAAACGTCACTTTGTTCGTCACTTTCATGTCGTTCTTTTTTCGTCTTGTCTCGCCTCCTGAAACAAATCACAGTAATGGGTAAAATATGCAATCTTAAAATCTCACAACCCCCCCTCCCTGTCTCCAACCCCCTCAGGGGGTCACGACCCCTCCCTTTGGGAACCACTGCATTAAAGGTAGGGTAGGTAATTTCCTAGAGATACACTTTTTAAGATTTTGGTTGAAATTTTCTTTAGGTCCTGACAGAAATTAATAATTCATGTGCTCTGAAAAATATACGAAGAAAATCCGTCATCTGTAGCAGTTGTAAACTCGTAAAAACTTCGACCAATGTCTGCACTCGGTTCGAGTTTGACAAACCAATCATGCCTCCCTGTCTCCCTGCTCTTTCTCTACCCCATGCATGCACGAGCCCACACTCAAAGCATGAGCTGAAATTCGCTTCTGGACCAATTGCGCTAGTGCATGTAAGTGAGGGGCGTGGCTTTTGAGGGAGCACAGAGGGGAGGGGGTGGGTGAAGACGGAGCACGGAGAGAATGCTACATTCAAAATCAAGCTAGTTTTAGAAAATTACCTACCCTAGCTTTAAAGAACACTCTTAAAGGGTATCTCCTTCTTTTCTGTTTTGTTGTTCTTGATTTATTTTTGATAATTGACTCCTTCACAATGTTTTTGTCCAAACTTTTAAACTACAACAAATATTATAAATTATTATAAATATTCAAATAAGGAAAATACACATGCATAAATACATTATGCAAGTCTCCATTAGTTATGACCAAACATCAGATATGTTAAACATGTGGCTCGTGAGTGATGATCTTCATGTGTAAAGTCTGTGGAGGAGAAGTGAAAAAAGAAAAGACTCAGTTTTCTCTTAATCGTTCTTATTGAGCTCTTTAGTAAAAAGTACGTTTTTACTTTCCACGTGTCCTCGCGGGTTTCACCTTTCACCTGATTCCCAAAGAGAGACAGAGGAGAGAGAGAGGAAAGAGAAGAAGCGCACAGCTTGAGTGAGGAGCGTTTGGAGAAGCTGCGCGTAAAAAGCGCGTCCTCGTTGATCCGATAACATCCGCATCAGTTCGTCCACATCATTCTCAGCGAGCAGATCCGTCTCCAGAGTCCGGACCCAGAGCATCAAACCGGGGCGTGAAAGAGGAGCTCTCACCGCGGATTTATCACCTCTTACTCATCAGGATCTACTTTTACTGAATCATTTAGTAGCGATTCTTTTTGATTTCCACACAGATCGAATCTGGATTATTTGTCTTTTCTGTTCTTCAGTCCTGACTCCGCGCTGATAAAAAACTGTTTGTGGAGATCAGAGGATTCAGTGGACTCTCTCTCTCTCTCTCTCTCTCTCTCTCTCTCTCTCTCTCTCTCTCTCTCTCTCTATCTCTGTCTGAGGACTTTCATCAATGTTCTGCAGATTCCTCTGAAGATAATGAACTTTTTAAGCTCCTGGCGCGGAATGATGTAAAGACGCACCTCGAGAGGAGATCTGCATATTTAAGTGAGTCGACGTTTTAATGATCTGAGAATGATTTTCAGGGTTAAATCATGAGGTTTGTGTTATTTTAAAATCATCTTTAAGTATAAGTATACTGTCATTCTGATGAAACATACAAAAAACAGCAACTTTTCTTCCTGTGAGGACGAATTGAATCAACCAAACTCAGAACACTGTCACCGTTTGAATCTTTGCTCTGGAGAGTCTACGAGGTTTTTAATCAGAGGAGCAAACAGCTCACTAATAAAACGTTGTTTGATACAAAGAAAGAGACGCAAATATTAAATGTAAAGCTGAATTTGAATCTCGATCAGAATAAAGGTTTGTGTCCTGAAGACTGACAAACTTTAAATCTTCTATGATAACAAACATTTCTCTTCAGTGACTTTTAATTCTTAATCAAATCTCCACAAAGTGTCCACCTGTCCCAGTTTCTGCATCATAGTCACTGTTCTGACAAGAAAACAACAGGAGGTAGTTGATTGTATTTACTGTATATGTGCGCAGTAGACTACACCCTCTGTCCTTAAAGGAGTCTGTAGTCTGCTGCACCCTCTGTCCTTAAAGGAGTCTGTAGTCTGCTGCACCCTCTGTCCTTAAAGGAGAGTGTAGTCTGCTGCACCCTCTGTCCTTAAAGGAGAGTGTAGTCTGCTGCACCCTCTGTCCTTAAAGGAGAGTGTAGTCTGCTGCACCCTCTGTCCTTAAAGGAGAGTGTAGTCTGCTGCACCCTCTGTCCTTAAAGGAGGATATAGCCTGCTGCACCCTCTGCCCTTAAAGGAGTCTGTTGTCTGGTGCACCCTCTGTTCTTAAAGGAGGATATAGCCTGCTGCACCCTCTGTCCTTAAAGGAGGATATAGCCTGCTGCACCCTCTGTCCTTAAAGGAGGATATGGTCTGCTGCACCCTTTGTCCTTAAAGGAGTCTGTTGTCTGGTGCACCCTTTGTCCTTAAAGGAGGATATAGCCTGCTGCACCCTCTGTCCTTAAAGGAGGATATGGTCTGCTGCACCCTATGTCCTTAAAGGGGAGTGTAGTCTTGTGCACCCTCTGTCCTTAAAGGAGTCTGTAGTCTGCTGCACCCTCTGTCCTTAAAGGAGGATATAGCCTGCTGCACCCTCTGTCCTTAAAGGAGGATATAGCCTGCTGCACCCTCTTTCCTTAACACTAGGACCGCAAACATTCTAGACCCCCCTCCAAGCGCCGCAGTCGTCTATCAGACGGCATATGTAATTTCATAGTTTGTACTCAGTAGCACACAAATAATGCATTTTTGTTGATGAAGTTATGAGAAATAATTATAAATACAACTTACTTTTATGTACAAACCAGGCAGGATTTGTAACCTTTTAAATGTCTCATGTCAATTTACAATATTTTTCGGCTTTTTTAGAGCACCGTTTTTTACTGCTGCTCCACGTCTCCCGTTGCTAAAACACATTCTTCAAAAATAGAAAATGCATACGTTTTAGTCTATTATATTGTTGGCTATATTAGGCTATGCATTTTAATAAAAACACTGCAAAAAGAGAGATAAACACCGAGATAAACGCCCACACACGCATGCACGCACGCACACACACACACACACACGCAAATGATTGAATGAATAGGTTGTCGCCACAAGGCTCTGGCAAACAACAAAAACAACAACAAAAACAAGGCTATATATTGGCATGACAAACTATATACAAAAATAAGTGCAGAACTCAATAACAGGCGAACAAACAAACAAAGGCACAATCAGCACCTTGGACAGCGCCGCAGCACCTAAGGCACGCACCTAGGGCAAAAGTGCTCAACCTTTATGGTGCACTTCCCAAACATGGAGCGCTTGCATCCTTTGCAGGAGACAACGGTCATATTTGTTTTGCAGTGCGTGTTTGTCTGACACTGCCTCCTTTCTAACTAATAGAAGAAAAAAAAAAGGCGCGCGAAAACAATCCAGGGAAATGTATCATTTTCAGCTGCCGTCTGTATGACAGCGGCGGCGGTCAGAGGTATAAATGCGCAGAAATCTTGTGTGTTTTATTTTAGTAACTCATAAGCTTCAGAAAACATACAAGACACATATTTAGGAAAAGTCATAGCATGAGAGGCTTGTAGTTTTTATTTTAATAGAGTTATTTGTATTATAAAAACCCAAACCGTCTATCAGACGGTCTTGGCGGTTCTAGTGTTAAAGGAGGATATAGCCTGCTGCACCCTCTGTCCTAAGGGGAAGTGTAATCTGCTGCAACCTCTGTCCTCAAAGGAGAGAGTAGTCTGATGCACCCTCTGTCCTTAAAGGGGTGTGTAGTGTGCTACACCCTCTGTCCTTGAGAAGAGTGTAGTCTGCTGCATCCTCTGTCCTTAAGGGAGAGTGTAGTCTGCTGCACCCTCTGTCCTTAAATGAGGATATAGTCTGCTGCACCCTCTGTCCTTAAAGGAGGGTATAGTCTGCTGCACCCTCTGTCCTTAAAGGAGGGTATCGTCTGCTGCACCCTCTGTGCTTTAAGGAGAGCGCAGTCTGCTGTACCCTCTGTCCTTAAGAAGAGTGTAGTCTGCTGCATCCTCTGTCCTTAAGGGGAGTGCAGTCTGCTGCACCCTCTGTCCTTAAAGGAGAGTGTCTGCTGAAGCCGAGACAGCTGTTTTAAAAATCAAATTAAATTGACACCAGTGAATCTGAAGGTATCTGATAGTCAGCAGAAGCTTCATCTGACTGCATAAACATGTTGTTGAAGCACGGCATCATACTTGGCCTCCATTAAACAGGTGTAATGTGCACATACTCAGAAATAGAGCCAGAAATAACTTCTTCAAATGTTAGAACCTTTTTATTTATCGCGATAAATTCAGATTTTTGGGATGTGTGTATTGTGAAAACTTATATTGGGATAGGAACCAAGGATTGCAATGGTTGATGAGTTCCACCTTTTATTTCCCTTCCACAATCAACGCTTATGGACAGTTACACCTGGTCTAGAAACAAACACCAGAACGCTTCTGTCATTTGCAAAAGAATCTGCATTCATCTGCAGAAACTGGACATCATAACGTTGGGGAAGAAAAAATGAACTGGATGGACTAAAATCTGCCAAACAAGAAAAACCGACTCAGATAGAGGGAGTTGGTGGGTGCTGGTTTAGTTCAGTCAGCAAAGCAGGCGCCCTACATACCGTGGCAGTCCTCATAGCACTGGCTGCAGGTTCCCCTCCAAGTCATGATGATGTTTGGTGCAAGTCATCCCCCTACTATCTTCCTCCCCATATTTCATGTTTCTTTCAAGCTATCTTATCTATTTAAGAGAGAAAAGCCCCAAAAACAAAAGTTGTTTTTGCAGCAAAACCAAATCAAGCTGCATAACAAATCAGAATGGTCTGTTTGGTTGGTTTATGCATCTGATAACTAGTGTTTTAAAAGTCACATGTGATGCAAAATCCTCTTCACCCTGTTGTTCTAACTCTAATACAGTGTCCCTAGTCTGTCTACAAACCCTCCAATCATGAGAAAAGTCCATCTTCTAGTTAATTCCAAGCAGCAACCTCCAGTGCACAATCCTGCAGTTCATCGAGTGTCCACTAGAGGCTGGCTGCAGAAGCACAGGAAATCACATGCACACCCATTCAAAAAAGCCTGTTTTTACAGCAGAGATTAACATGTTTACAGCCTGGTTGAAAAAAAACCCGGGGGGATTTATTGACGACTCATCTGGTTTGATTTTATGAACGATAACAGTTATTCACAATAAGGCGCGTAGCTGACCTGATTGACAGGCGGGTGCAGCTTAACGGTTTGTCAGGAGGCTTAAAGGTCTCATTTTATGTAAAAAACACTTCCCCATGTTTCTCTAACACTTATATGTGTCTCTAGTCTGTCTACAAACCCCCCAATGATGAGAAAAGTCCATCCTCTCCACCTTGTGCCTGCTCCACTTTTCAGAAAATGTGTGCTCAAACAGGCTGTTTGGAGATTTTCCCTTCATGACATCATAAAGGGCAGTAACCCCTCCCCCAGGTGGGTGACACTCCCACAGCTAGGTGTTTGTTCTGCCCTCTGAGTCTGCCTTCTCACTGTAAACAATAGGACATGGAGTGAGAAAGCCCGAGCCACCCAAGCCCTTCCAGAGAGGGGCGTGGTCAGACACAGCTCATTTACATTTAAAGCTACAGACACAGAAACAGCCTGTTCTGAGCAGGGCTGAAATAGAGGGGTTTATAGGCATGATCAAATACAGGATCAGAGTGGATTTAGAACAAGAAACTTCACACACATGTTTTGGGGAGCTCTGAGACTTATTTACACTGGTTGAAGAGGAGGAGAATATGTGACCTTTAAGTAGTAACCTAGTCATTGAGTTGTGTCATTCCTAATTATTTGTATCGATATCAATAATACAACAATAACACAAAAAGCTTGCACAGTAACAAAGATTGTACACTCCACTTGACCATGAACTGTCTCTCTCTCTCTCTTGCAGATCCCATGGCTTCACCCTTACAGAGAACCCCCAACCCCCTCAGTGTCTCCTCTTACTGAGGAAACCCCCGCTCTCCATGGTTAACCACGTCATCGCCCCTTTGCTGTCTCACACTCTGTGACGGACCTCCCATAAAGTTTCCCCTCTTCTCCACCATGACAACTGCTCCAGAGTCACCCTGTCCGCCGGAGCTCAGCGGGCTCCCCAACAGGAACATCAGCCTCGTCTCCGTCAGTCCCTCCTGCAACCAGAGCACTATCAAGACCTCGCCTTACACACCGCAAGCAACCGCAGCCTTCGCTATTGCCATCACCTCTATGATGGTCATGACCATCGTTGGGAACATCCTGGTCATCATCGCTGTCCTGACATCCCGGTCCCTGAAGGGCGCTCAGAATCTATTCCTGGTGTCACTGGCTGCAGCTGATATTTTAGTGGCCACACTTATTATTCCCTTCTCGTTAGCTAACGAGCTGCAGGGCTACTGGGCGTTTAGCTCGATTTGGTGTGAAATCTACCTGGCGCTGGATGTCCTCTTTTGCACCTCCTCCATTGTGCACCTGTGCGCAATAGCACTGGACCGCTACCTTTCGATCTCTCGGCCTGTGTCCTACGGTACCAAACGCACACCATTACGCATCAAGGCGTCAATTGTCGTAGTCTGGCTGATTTCTGCAGTCATCTCTTTCCCGCCTCTGCTCACCCTGGACAAGAGCAAAGGAGGAAACGGGGTGTGTGAACTAAACAGCGAGCGCTGGTACATTCTCTACTCAACCATTGGCTCATTCTTCGCCCCATGTGTGATTATGATTCTGGTGTATGCCAGGATTTATCAGATCGCTAAGAAGCACACACGGCATCCTCCGGGACACAAGCAAAAAGCGGGAGCAGGAGGAAATGCCAGCATGGCAAGCAATGAAACACCTGCCAAGTTATCTGAGCAGTCACAGCAGAACGGGGATCAAGGAGGAAGGACTTCCAGCCAACGAGAGAAAGTCAGGATCAAAATGCCCTGCTCTGATTCAACCCCGTCATCACTTCACAAACCACCTGAGAATGAATCAAACCAGGACTCTCCCCAGCACCCTCCTGATTCTAGTGGCAAAAAAACTGCCTCCTCCCCCTCAATCCCCCCCTAATGACAGCCAAATCATCTCAGCTGTTCCCCGCAAAGGCTCACAGTCGCATTACAACGAAAGGGGGGACTCTCTTGCCGACAACGACTCGAGCTCTGGCTCAGACGCAGAGATGGAAGTTGGCGAGGAAGGTGCTCTTCAAAATGAAAGCAAAGAAGAGACGAGCAAGGGTGACGAGAAGACTGTGGGAGCGCCCCAAAGCAAAGGGTTCAGGGTTCAGGTGCTAAACCTGGCACACAGGTACAAAAATACAATGGCCACATCATCTGGCACTAAACTGGTACCAGAGGAAACACCTACGAAACAGGGTACGCCCATATCCCGCCGCAAGGCCATGATGAACCGGGAGAAGAAGTTCACCTTCGTCTTGGCCGTAGTGATGGGGGTGTTCGTGATCTGCTGGTTCCCCTTCTTCTTCACTTACTCTCTTCAGGCCGTATGCCCTGAGACTTGCTCCATCCCCAACCCCTTGTTTAAGTTCTTTTTTTGGATTGGCTACTGCAACTCCTGCCTCAACCCGGTCATATATACGGTCTTCAACAATGACTTCAGGAAGGCCATCAAGAGGATACTGTGCAGGAACACTAAGGGTACGTTCTTCTAGAAGGGAGTACTTATTCTGGACTGCTGGGGGACAGAAAGGCTGCTTATCACAAGACAAAAAACAGTTTCTTTTTTTGTGTATTCGACCAGGATTGACCTTCTACAGCAGCCACATAAACACTTGAACATTAAGGAGGAAATTGCATCCATTTTCTCTCCTCCTCTTGTTTGTCTGAGTCAGAGCTTCTCCGATAAAGACGAAGATTTCAGAAAACCCTGGTCAAGTGGCCGAATCAATTATCTTTAATGTTATTTAAGAATGCAGTGTAATTGTATTCAATGACTCTGAAGAAGAGTGATCTGATTATATTTTCAAACGGAAGTCAGGATCTGTGTTACAGGGTCTGTGTTTAGTAATTTAAAGTACAAATAGTACAATGACAGTGATGTGTCGTCGTGTGTGTGTGTGCTTGTGTATGCATGGGAGACGAGGAGGGTTGCCTTAGGGTCTAACTGGAAGAGAACAAATATCACTAAGTGTCCTTTATTGGAGATAAAATGGGCACTCAAAGAACACAAGATCAGGGAAAATGTGAGCATCCTTCCCCTGTGCCTCAACTTCTTCTCTCTGTTCTGCTTCTTTCTTCGTCTAAATCTGTAACCTGGGACGTGTAAATTATGACGGATGGTGCTTCTTCTCGTTGGAGTATTCCCTTGTCTCTGTGAATGCTGGATGTTACACCTCGCGTTGGGGATTGCTCATTAAAGGTTGTAGCCAGGAGGCTTGAGGAAAAAAAAAAAAAAACTAGATCAGGAGCGGTGAGATTCGGCAAAGGCTGCATGAAAGATGTTGTTCACTACCCCACCCCCACCCCCCCGCCTGCCCGCTTCCTTTACTCTTCCCTAAGCTTTGATCATTTTTTCTCCTCTAAACTAAGAATGACCCAGAGCTTCTGTGCTCTGGTTTTAGCTCTGCTTTTACAGCGGAAGGTGTGTTTTAATTGAGATAATTTGCAATATTTAAAGAACATGATGGACAGTGAGCCTGGTGCTCTTTTCACTGTGCTCGCTGCCAAAGCAATACAGACTGAATCTGAACTGTGTGCTGACCCCGACTATGAGCAGAATCCCAGATGAAGACGCTCCTCTCTCTGGACTGATCGGAGCTGCTGGGTGTGTGAATACTGAATGTGTGTGTGGCTGAGTTTGCAGCGGCATGTTTTTTGAAAAATGCACTTCTTATCTTTCAAATGCCAACAGAACTTTGCTTGACTGAAGCAGCCGGTACTGTATAAACTGTAAAGGCTCAAATATACTTGCTGTTGAACCTCGCGTATGCGTAAACAAACAGCTGCGTCGCGAACGTTTACGTTCACATACTTGCAGTTGCGCAACGTCTGTTACTGGAGGATTCCTCTGGAGGGAGCACACTAGGGAGCACAACGTAAACCAGACTGCGTAAAACAATGAAGTGGAGAACATTGATTTGCATAGGTAACCAAACATGTCAACACTGGAGGAGGTTAATTTTATGTTAATTCTGAGAATACGGCGGCGTAAAAGGCGAAAGGCGCTCCATCGTAGATGGTACGTGAGGCCGCTAAACCAAACACGTAGGGAAAATGGCGAGTTTGTGTCTCTCATTTTGCCAATGCTCCTGGGCCCGCTTCCTCTTTCTCTGGACTGAAGGTGTTCTTGAGGTGGATGGCTCAGAGGAGGGCTCAAGGTGAAGAGGATGACAGGCCAGGCGAATGACCCTGATCATTTGTAGGGGTTGGTGAAGTGGGACCGTCCTCTTCATTTGGCATCTAGAACCACAGTGTCACGTTAAACCGAGCAGACAATGTGAATTAGGTCTGATAAATGTAAAATCGGACGCATTTATGCTTCTACATTCAAATCTAACGGTTGCTGGCGTCAATATAAACTAAGCTATGAAACATTTTGATTACATTACTGCTTACTACATTACTACATTACTGTACATACAACTCTACACTGCCCCTAGCGGTTTTATGAATATTGCATCTCGCGGACACGTAGCTTTAATTTCTGAGGACATGCACAACCAACGCTCCAAACCACCGGAAAACGCGAGGCTGACTCCATGCGTTCGCGTACGCGTAGTTAACAGCAAGTATACTCAGGGCTTTAGATAACCCTGGTGGTGGAATCTGCTGCTGTACAGTAATAGCTTAAACATTTAAAGTAGTATTGCTTGTTGCTTTAAAGTCAAGCTGAAATGAAATTGCATGTTTTTTTTCTGCAAAGATGTCGTCCAAGTGAAGGACTAAAGATGAGTTTGACCAAAAGCAATTTTTTTTCTGTTGCACAGGGTGACAACATACAACGTCCATGCAAAGATTTAAATAAATAAATAAATAAATGAATGAATAAATACTTTCACAGAGGACGGTTCATAAGTGCAACGTGTGAACATGCATGATTCAGCACATTTACTTCGACAAGAGCGAGAAGGTTGCGTGAAGCTGTGTGAGGGAAGCCTTTCAAAGTTACAGAAGTGTATTGCATTCACATAAGAAAATTCAATCCTGTTTTTCTGAAATAATGAGATACCTCAAAATCCCAACTGAAACTCTCATTTAGGCTGGCCACACACGGGTCGACTTTGGGCCTGACCTTTGGGCTCGATTTGCACACCATCGATCAGGGGGCGTGACCTGATTTGAAGATTGTTGCAAACAAATAATTGTCCCTAAGAATCCTACAGTGTGTGGTGTCAATATGATTATTTTACTGCTCCTGATCAAGTCCGAATGCCTGCAATAGCCAATAAGAGCGAGCTGACATGGCAGCGATAAACACAACTGAACCCCGCGCCAAGCCCCATACTGTCTTCTCAGCCAGGATTTATTGTTTTGTTTTTCGCTGCAAAACAGAACGCACCCCAGGACAACCAGCTGACGATACGATCCTCCATATTTGTTTTTCTTCTGAAGTCAAGTTTGATCACGCAGGTTTCTGTGAGATCTCGCGTGTGTGGAATCGTTACTACAAACAGCAGGTCGGTGGTCTCATGGCCAGTATCCCATCTGGGAACATGTAGGAGGCGGGGTTTATGACTTATACTGCAGCCGGCCAGTAGGGGGAGCGCTTATCAGTTGGCTTCACTCCCAGGCAGCTGTTGCTCCATTCATCTTAAACAGAACTAAAACAGAGCCGGTCTAACTGACTTTTAAAACTGTTCATCACTCACAAACCTGTCTTCCTTGTAATGCTAAAGCATGTTAGCAACCAGCTAGAGAATAACTTCTTCTTGTTGCCTTGGCGACAGATTTTGAGATTTCAGCTGGACTTTAAGTTTAGGAGTTCTCTGAGTAACCACGCTGGTCGGCCGTGGACGTGCGTGTCTTCTCTCTCTGCTCCTGTGTGGTCGTGTCACCGTGCTCTGCGTTTACTTTTGAATCTGCTTCATATAAAGGGTTGAATAAAAGACATGGTGAGACTGATATAACATGCTCGTTGTTTCCAAGGAGGGTGGGTGGGATAGGGGGGTTGACCGGGAGCACTTACAGAATTTAATACGATCAGACAATTTACAGTCGCTGCTTTCTGTCAGAGTTTCCGACAAATGATCTCTGTCTGCTTCAGAAGAGAAGAGAAAATAAACCGACACAGAGCTTTTAAAATAGTTACATCGGCCATCGAGTACAACGATAAATAAAAAACGCCACACCTCCTGGAACTAAACAAACACATCTGGTGTAGCCAAAGTTATAATTAACCGATGACTCATTAGCTCGTGCAGAGAGAAAACGGCTGAAAGCTGTCGGAGCTGCCAAAAGCAGAACGTGTTTCTTCTGGAAGCTGAGCGACACTTTGATTGAAATGTTCTGAAAGGTGTGGGAGCGTTCCAGCTGTGCGTTTGAGATTCATTAGGACAGTTCCCCTCACCTCCTGACTCCACCCAGTGTTCTCCAGGAGCTAAATAAACTTCTTATAGCTATTTAAGGATTCAAGATTTTTGAATCCCCCGGGATTAAACCCTAGTCGGAGCCTACAGGTGGATGCTGGAGTGGAGGTGGAGCAGGTCAGAGCTGGTGATGGAAGAGCAGAGGGAGAGAGCAGAAATCTGTCAGCTCAAATAGATTGCTAATTGGAAAGAGGTGTCATCAGGTGATGGTGGAGGATGACGCATGTCAGGTGTGAAATCAGTGCAGCTCGAGTTAACCTCCTGAACTAGTGGTTATGACCCAGACAGACGTGGTTTTGACAAAGAGGAGGAAAGAATGGAATAAAAAATGTTACCTGATTCTGCCTTATCGATTTTTGATCAACTGTTCCTGTAAATATGACAATAAAATTGATCTTAATCTGTTAAACTTTCTTGTTTGAAGCGCTGAAGAAGCTCCAGGTTAACGTGAATTAAACTCTGCGTGGTTGGCCTCAGATATCACCTGGATTGCCTCATCAGTAGAGCTAAAGAGAGATAAATATTATAATAATGGTTTCTGTAGACTGAAACACTAAGAAGGTTCTCCGTCTACAGAAACCCTAACCCTAACCCTTAAAGCGAGACAATCCAAACATCGTAACGTTTTTCTGGCTGTCGGCGATCTCACGTCGTGCTGCAGGATTTCAGAAACAGCGGCGGATCTTCTCATCTTCCTTTGTAATCATGAGTATCATGGCTGCTGGCGTTTATGCTCTGAGATCGTTAATGCCTTTTTTATGATGTCGTATTAAGCTCCGTGTCATGTGACATCGTTTGTTTCCGTCAGTCACGATGTTCAGCTGTGCTCCACAAATCGGCTGACATCAGTGAACAGCAGCTGGAAACAGCCTCAGGCCATTAAAGCGTGGTCACAGCACGCCATACACATGTTCACAGCACGCCATATACTGTACACACATTCACAGCTCGCCATATACACACGTTCACAGCACGCCATACACACACATGTTCACAACACACGTTCACAAATCGCCATATACACACGTTCACAACACGCCATACACACGCATGTTCACAACACGCCATACACACGTTCACAACACGCCATAAACAGACATGTTCACAACATGCCATACACACATTCACAACACGCCATACACACGTTCACAACACGCCATACACACGTTCACAACACGCCATACACACACATGTTCACAACACGCCATACACACATGTTCACAACACGCCATACACATTCACAACACTCCATACACATGTTCACAACACGCCATACACACGCATGTTTACAACACACCATACACACACATGTTCACAACACACCATAGACACGTTTACAACACGCCATACACAGGTTCACAACACACCATACACATGTTCACAACACACCATACACACATGTTTACAACACGCCATACACACATGTTTACAACACGCCATACACGTGTTCACAATACGCCATACACATGCATGTTTACAACACGCCATACACACGTTCAAAACACGGCATACACACATGTTTACAACATGCCATACACATGCATGTTTACAACAGGCCATACAAATGTTCACAACACTGCATACACACGTTCACAACACGCCATACACATGCATGTTCACAACACGCCATACACACGCATGTTTATAACACGCCATACACATGTTCACAACACGCCATACACACACATGTTTACAACACGCCATACACGTGTTCACAACATGCCATACACATGTTCACAACACGCCATACACACGTTCACAACACGCCATACACATGCATGTTTACAACACGCCATACACACGTTCAAAACACGCCATACACACATGTTTACAACATGCCATACACATGCATGTTTACAACAGGCCATACACACGTTCACAACACTGCATACACACGTTCACAACACGCCATACACACGCATGTTCACAACACGCCATACACACGCATGTTTATAACACGCCATACACATGTTCACAACATGCCATACACATGCATGTTCACAACAGGCCATACACACATGTTCACAACACTGCATACACACGTTCACAACACGCCTTACACACGCATGTTCACAACACGCCATACACACGCATGTTTATAACACGCCATACACATGTTCACAACACGCCATACACACGCATGTTTACAACACGCCATACACGTGTTCACAACAATGCATACACACGTTCACAACACGCCATGCACACGTTCACAACACGCCATACACACGCATGTTTACAACACGCCATACATACACGTTTCAGAAACACAATAAAGTTCATATTTGGAGCGTTTTTACTGAAATCTTTGATCTGTTTAAATAAAGAGTCAAAGATCGTTAACGTTAGTAACGGGAGTTTGTCCTAATGATGATGACAGACACGAGACGAGAGTCTGTGAGCATAAATAAATGAGTTTCATTACATGTAAAATTCAATATTTGATATGTATTTATTATTTGTAAATGTGTTCGTAAAAATAAACTCAGTATAATAGAAGTTTTCACTTCATGCCGTTATTTACCGTTTTTATTGATCCCCGGCCGTTGTTAAGCTGCACGTTTCAGTTGCGCGACAACAATGACGTCACTGCCAGTGGCCGGCAAGTAGGTGAGAAGTGTCTGAAATGTTTTTTTAATTTTGCTAAGTGATTGCACGATATAGTCCACTGCATTAAACTCACTATATAGGGAGGAGGCAGGAGGGAATGAGTGAGTGATTTGGGATACAGCCTTAGACTCTGAGGGTGTTTTTACTCCTTACCTCGCAGTTTGGTCCTCTTCTGAATGTCCCCATGTGAACACAGACCAAACCTGAGGTAATCATGCAACAATAGAACAAACTGGTCCAAGATTCAGAACAGAGCAAACAATCTATAGGTGAGAAAACACCCTAAAATTGATGCATCAGACAATCTAATCGGACGCAGCACAAACGAACACAGGACATTGACTCTGATAGTCATGTTGCTAATATTTAAGTTAATTACGAACTAAAGATCAATGACTCTGAGCGCCACACGTCCACATGAAGGACACACTTCCTGTTCTGACACGTGAAACATTGTTCCAGTATAAAGCATTGTGACACTGGTCTATTCCAAGGCTCTACTGGTCTGCACAGTTTGCATGTCCCACGCAAACACGCCATCATTGTGTCTCCCTTGTGTGTATGTTAGAGGCTGCGTGTCACAGTGAACTCCTGATCACACGGAAGGCAGAGTGCCCTGAATTATTCAGACAGATTACGTATTGATGCTGCTCGCTTATAAACATTGCAATGCATGAATGCAGCATTATTTAAAATTGTATCATGGACAACATTTAGAGGAGCTTGTCACGACCGACCTGAAGCCAGTCACTGTCACGTCAACAACCCAGCAGGGACGCACAGAGTGTTTGTATGTTTGCATGTTTCTGTGTATTAAATAAAACATGAACACACACACGTCTGCAACGATCAGCAGGAAGACTTTCAACACCAAGACTTCAAAGAAGATCAAAATACGTCATCATGCAGTTTACCTGAAGAAGTGTAGCTCCGTTTTTTCTGAAGATTTATGTGTATTCAGCTGTTACCATGACGACTATAGGCCGTGGCTAAATGTCTACATTGGAGAGGCTCATTTATTTCCTGCTAGTTGAGTAAGGTTTGTCAGTTTCCAAACTTATGAAGCTAACTTGAAGATGGACGAGGAAAGAGACATATTTTTTATGTCAGATGGATTTATTGATTTATTCGTATCAAACCTGAGACAGAACTCGGGTTAGACGACTTCCTGCAGCCGGTAAAGCTGCTAAACATGAGACAACAATGACACTGCTAACGATACAGGCTAACTTTACGTCTCAATCTGTTCTGAATAATATCTGCAGGGAAGTACACTCTGCTCCTCGCTCGCTCACTCTCTCTTTTTCTCTGCTTAGCTTCATCCATCAGCGTCCTCTTCCTCTTGGCCTCAGCCGTCGTATCAAACAGTACAGAGACGTGCTAACTGGCTGCTTTGTAGCTGAAGGCTGCTGTGTGAACTAGTGCCGTAAAGACGTACACACTTCTCACCAGATGACCTCGGCGACACACGGCTAGCTGAACCTCCGTCAGAGGGACACAAACAGCTAAAGTAAAAAGAGACACTGATTCGGTTGTTTGTCTCAGTTTTTTCCGTCTTGTTGTTTTTCTCTCCTTCGCTGCCTGTGGAGCTTTTATGGCGGGGACTCCTTCTGCCCGAGGCGACAGCTCCTGCTGCAGCCAGCTGCTCAGGATAAGTGAGGAGAGTCAGCAGGGGGCAGGCAGAGGGGCGGAGGCCGGCTTACTTGTGCTGGCTGTAAGTGCCAGGAGACTACAGGGTGACACAAACTGTGATTTTCTGACAGGATTCACGCTCATGGAGCCTCTGTGACATGAATCATATGGACCTTGTGTATTATACAGTCGGGGGGGGTCGACCTGCGACTTGGAGGAAAATTATTATGTTATAAAATGATCCGTTGTGTAAAAATATAAAAATATTCACACAACATGCAAAAACATGCATGTCAGTGTTTCCATTCCCCGTAGTTTGATGTTGGATGATGTTTTGATCGTTTTAAAGGAGGAGAATTAAAAAGTGTTTCGATCTATGAATTAAGATGTAAATAAACATTTCACATCC
The DNA here is from genome assembly GCA_020745685.1 of Tautogolabrus adspersus. Taxonomy (NCBI): domain Eukaryota; kingdom Metazoa; phylum Chordata; class Actinopteri; order Labriformes; family Labridae; genus Tautogolabrus; species Tautogolabrus adspersus. The sequence goes on along the minus strand of CM036549.1, from coordinate 14,368,953 downwards.
TCTAACATGCAACAGCAGAATTCATTCATCAAACTACATCTCTATTATATCTCTTTAGAGATTTGTATTTTATGCTTCCTACGTTTCACTCCTCTTAAGTTTTAGGCTGAGGCTCAGTACAAACGGAAACAGTGACAAGTTTGACATCGTGCAGAAAAAGTTGGTCAGCTATGAATACAGGTCCATGTACGCCAGGCGTGTTCTACTCATCCTTAACAGTTTGATTTTGGACCGTGACTGAGGGCTCTGCTGAGCGTATTCACCTATCCGTTCGCTAAGATCGAACACCCCACACCTGCTGTCCGTCCCACAGACACTTTTTAAGACTCGTGGTGGTCGTGCGATTGAGGCCATAGCAACGATCCTCTGGAACTCCCTGTCCAACTCGGTACGTCTTTTTGACTCTGTTGAGTCTTTTAAAAAGCAGCTGAAAACGTTAATGTTAGGACCGGCCTGTGGGTGATCAAGTCCACCCAGTCTACCGCCTGGTCTATCTTATACTGTGCCAATGATTGTATAATGTCGCTCCTTAAACTACTCGCTTGTTCCTGTTTTTACACTTTGTGACCTTTGTCTGTGAAAAGTGCTTCATAATGACTTTTTACTTACTTAAACTCTGTGGAGCGGAAAATGTAGTTTGCCTGAACACCAACGTACCACTTGATCAATAAAACAGCGACGCTACCACAAAGCTACTAACGCCGCTATTTGTAGCGACGTTACTCCCCAACGACGAGAGATAACGGAGAGATGTCAGAGTAAGGGGAGGGGCTGCACAGGAAAGAACGCTCGAGCAGTTGGGGAGACCGATATTATTATTTCATGAATTATTTCACTCTCTTCTGAAAAATGTTCTTATCTCAACCTCTTCTGTGGTAAGCGTGAGGAATGTGAGAATAAGAGACAGAGAAGCAGATGGAGAGAAGTGTGTGTGTGTGTGTGTGTGTGTGTGTGTGTTTGTGTGTGTGTGTGTGCGTGTGTGTGTGTGTGTGTGTGCGTGCGTGCGTGCGTGCGTGTGCGTGTGTTGTAATCTAATTGTGTGCGGTTGAAACAAATAAGGATGTTATCCAGTTAGAAAGTAGCCGTTGTGCTCGGGGGTTCTGCTGTGACATGGTTAAATGTCAGACTCCATCTCTGCTCAGGATAATGGGAAGAGACTGGAGGAACACACACGCACACACACACACACACACACACACACACACACACACACACACACACGCACACAGACAGACAGACAGACACAAACACACACACACACACAGACACACTTAAAGCTACTTTACTAATCTTTAATCAAAAGTACACAACCTGCCGAGAAGCAAACAGGAGACAGAAACAGTTTGAGACTCGTGCAGCGTTCAGCAGGTTGAAGTCTGGTCCACTCAGATGTTTAAAACATCAGATATGAGACCAGTTATCAGGTCAAACCAACAGGTGTTGCAGCAATGGAAGCGGGCAAGAGAACTGGTTCAGATAGAAGTGATTGTACCCGACCTAAAAAGCCTCTGCATGTTTCTAATAAGCTCCACAAGCAGAAACATGCTCAAACTAGGATCAATATTGGAGATGCTTTTGAAAAATGGAGAGAGGTTAGAACACAGAAAGGTTTACAGACCGATGCAGAGCTGGCTAATAACTGAAGCTTCAGAGTCCACCACATGGCAACCTGCGTGAGCATCGACTCTAGAGAGGAGGGGGCGGGGAGAGACAGCTCTCTGCAATGTTTTGAATTTGGACTGCAGTACCCATTTTACACACTAGGTGTCAGAGTTACAAATTGCTCCTTTAATACTAACAGATTCATTCAGCGGCAACCAGAGTCCTGACTCTGAACTCTGGAGGTCTCAAGTAGTCTCTCAGCGTCACACGAGACGTCAGAAGAAACAAACATGGAGGACGGCGAGCAGGAAGAGATGATGATAGTTTTTGGATTTGGAGACGACGAGGAATTGACTGTTTATACTAAAACGTGAGCTGGAGTTGAGTTTCAACTGATTTGCTGAACTCGCAGTATAAACGGTGTCTCCTCCTATGCTCTGCGTTAGATTTAACTTTTGCTTCTTTACGAGACGGCAGAAGGACGTGAGAAATGTCAGTGTTTGCTGACTCGTTACTTTGAATCAACCGACACTGCGCTCTGATTTGCTCGTTTGAAATACGACAGAAGATCTGAATGTTTTTTTTTTTTTTAAGATTTGGTACCTTTTGTGCATTTTGTTGTCATAAAAAGATGAATGTATGAGAATCAGAGAGAAAGGTGATTACTGCTGCAGGTTTCTTCCGTCTGCTGAGAGAACAGAAGACGTTTGGAGAAACTCGGCCTGTTGTGCTTCTTTGATCCCTCCGTCTACATTTTGATTTATTCTCTTCAGTCATCTCCTCGGCTGCTCAAGGGTTACATAACAGGTTTGGAAAGATAACAGCAGCAGGACAGCACTGCAGAGTATTTTTAGTGATGAGCACCTGAGTTTGTCGACAGGCTGCTGAGAGGCTGGAGTGTGTGTTGGAGTGTGTGTTGGAGGGCCGCTCAGCTGCACGAGGAGCTCATAATTGATTTTGGGATGTGGTTGAACGCGGATATTTACATGGGCGGCTGCTCTCGGAGCGCTCGGCTGTTAGTCATCTATTTATGCTGCCAGCGAGCGGAGCGATCTTGGTGAGACGCTTCCAGCTGACGCTGCAGATCTGAGAGGTCACCGAGCCACGCGCTGCTCGCACATTTCTCCCGAGGTTTTTCTGGATGTTTGGCAGTTTTTCAACCCGACTGCTTGTCACTGATGTTCACTCTGCTGGGTTCAGCTTTCTGTTCAGAGAGGCAGATGAAATATTTAAAGAGTTATTGTGGAGGTTAGTTAATGTACACACACGCCCGACCAGCCGTCAGTTTCCTGTAACTTAAACATCAAACAATTATCTGCAACAGAAGTTTAAATATGCATCTTCAGAGGGATGAAATAAGTCATGATGAAAGACGGACAGCATCAAAGTTTGACTCAACCAGAGGCCAGCAGTGGGCGACCCTATCAGCTGGCCCCCTCCGCAGGGTCTGGGGGCAACTGAAACAGGGGCACCACTGCCTCACATAATAACTGAAATAATAAAAATGATAATATATGTATGTAATATAATATATGTAGAAAGAAAGAGGGGAAGGGGGAAAAAGGAAAGAAAAGGAAAAGAGGGGGGGAAATAAAACATAAAAAGGGGAATAATAAAAGGTAAATTAATAAATTAAGGGGGAAAAAAAAAACATACTTGAATCATACACACACTGACACACTCTCTCACACACAAACAAACAGGGCCCTTCAACACCCTCAACATACATATTTGCTAAATGTTATTATTTATTTTATTTATTTATTTATTTGTTTGTTAGGGACAGTGCATATTAATGAACAGCTGTAACAATTACAGCTGTAAAAAATGCCAGATTATAGCAGAAGTGCTAATTTCCATCTGTTGTCCCTAGGCAGGTAACAGAGAAAGACAAATCACAAATAAAATACAATACAAATATAAAGGCACAAGTGACACAAGACAATAATAGAGGTTAAAAGTGGTCACAGACTTGATTGTCTTTTATCCACTGTTTGAGGTGTGTTTTGAAGGTTGCATATGTTTGTGAGTCTCTTATTGTGAGTGGGAGAGTATTCCAATATTTGGTTCCTTTGACTGACAGAACAGTTTGTCCGAATGTAGTGCGTCTGTGTGGGACCTCACAGTCTCCTCGGGCTGTGGCCCTGGTGCCGATTCCACTGGCAGACTTCAGCTCTATAAAGTCCTTCAAAGGAGGAGGAGCAAGTCCGTGCAAAATTTTATATATAAAACATGCATTTTTAAAGTGAACAAAATTATGAAAATGTAGTAAATTATGTTTATCTACAACAGTGCAATGGTGAAACGAAAATGGCTTTTTGTCAAAGATTTTTATGGCCTTTTTAAAAAGAGATTGTATTGGTTTAAGTGTTGTGCCAGCAGAAAGTGACCATGTGGTTATACAGTATTCAATATGTGAAAAAATCATTGAGTGTAAAAACATTCGAGCAGCATTGATAGTCATGAAGGATCTTACCTGTCTAAAATTGTTTATATTAAAATTTACCGTCTTTGTTAATTGTTTGATGTGTTTTTTAAATGTTAATGTTGGGTCCAATGTTAGGCCCAAATATTTAAACTCATTAGCTAGACTAAGCTCTACACCTTCCAGGTAAACGCCGGACTGCTGAAGGCAGGTTGGCTGTTTAGTAAACATCATTATTACTCCCTGCTTGCTATGTTGTCTTTGTCTATGTTGTGCATTGTATTGTCTCCCCTGTCTCCGACATACCCCTGCTATTGCCTTGTCCCTCACTCGTCTTGTATTGTTCTGCATCACCGAATAAAAAAAAAAAAAAAAAAAGTTTGACTCAACAACAACCTTTAAGATCTACTGACTCACATAGCAACAAACAAATCTCTTTAACAATCAAGAAAACTCAAACTGGCTCCTTTTCAAACACTGTTTCTGCTATTTAAAAAGCTTCTGTCAGCAGTAAAACTGGATTCTTTGTAAGGAGTTCTTTGGTGACGAAGGCTAAGTCAACACGCTGCAGACTGCTCGCCCCTGGGATCTTCATGCCTTTGATGAGCGGACAGGACAGCTGAAAGAGTCAAAATTATTGGGTTAGTTGGGTTCAAACTAAGATTAACTGGCACCCCCATCTTTGCCGAATTAATATATATAGTAAATATATTTTTGGGCTTTTGCCTTCGACAGGACAGGGGAAAATAAGGAGAGAGAGCGGGGAATGACATGGGGGGAAGGGGCCACAGGTCGGACCTGAACCCAGGGCGCCCGCCTAGAGGACTAAAGCCCCCGTACATGGGTGAAAGCTGACTGCTAGGCCATCCGTGTCCCATTTTTGCCATTTTAATATTGAGTTAAATTGAGTTAGGGGTGGCTGTGGCTCAGTTGGTAGAGGTGTTGTCTCTCAACTGGAAGGTCGAGGGTTCGATCCCCAGCTCTTGCAGCAACATGTCCGATGAGTCCTTGGGAAAGACACATAACCCCAAGTTGCTTGCGCTGCTTCGTCGGCGGTGTATCAATGTGATTCGTTACTTCTGATGGATGATACTACACAGCAGCCTCTACCATCAGTGTGTGAATGTGTAGCTGTGACCTGCAAGTGCTTTGAGTAGTCAGAATACCAGATAAGCGCTATAAGTCCATTTACCAATTAAATGTGTGAAATGATGTAGGACGTCAACAAGCCAAGATCTACTGCCAAGACTCTGGCTTCAAACAATGTCCGCTGTGCAACATGTCTGCGACTGTTCTGGGGATGATTTTGGCTTTATTTGTACCAGCAGATGAGTTAGAGACACATCGTTAAACTTTATATACAGTCAGTGGTTTGAGTAGGCGATGCATTTTGCGAACAATTTCAGGACCATCTCCCCTCGTCCTCTTTTAGTTTTGCTGTGGTTAAAGGGTCTTCTGACGGTCTGATGCTCTGCAGAGAAACAGAGAGAGACGTTCTAGAGTATTACGTCCTTCAGACAGGAAGTGGGTTCCTAGAATCTCTTTTTTTCTCTCTCCTCTCCTTCTCATCGGTTTCACACGTGACATCAATCTCTGACCGTTTTAAAATCCAATCCTCTGACCTGAGAAAACAATTTTCCACCTGCCCTTCAGCTCCGTCCTCTTTTCTCTCTCTTTGCACGGAGGATTTCATTATCCTCTCTGAGCTGGAGCCCATCTGACGACTCTTCTCCTCGCCAGCTGATGTTTCCTATCCTGCCTCCATCATACCCCCCTCCTCCTCGTCCTCCTCCTCAGGGTCATGCTGTGATACAACCTGCCCTCAGCTTAGCCACAGTTAAACGCCTGAAGGAAATAGTATCCTCTGACGGCTGCTATCAGTGTTTCCAGAGCTGCATGAACGTGCTGCCTTAAAGCCACTTTGACAGTTTGTGTTACGGGGGAGCTTTGTGAGGCTGAAGGCCGTCTGTGCTCGCTGATTTCCACGCTGTGTTTGCATTTGTCTCAGTCTTCAAACACAATGAAGGAGCGATTTTCTTATTGCTCTGCTCAAGGCGCAGAAGAAGTGTGACGGGTTGAGTTTATTTATTATTCTGGCACAACATTTCTCACTATATTCAGATTTTTGACACGACAAACATCAATCAGTTAATGAGGGAACAATCTTTAGTTTTGGTCCTTGAGAGAAAAGTTAGCATGTTGGAACAGGAGCTGGAACCTTTATAGCTGATCAGCAGCGTCTCTCTGACAGGATTATAAGCATAGTACATCTTGAAGTGTAATATCTATCCCCCCATTTCAATCTACTCCTAACGTGGCCTGTGTCTGTGGACAGGCTGTTTTGTTTCAGTGCAGCAGTGTGCAGTTTGGTTCAGCATAAAATCTTGCTAAGAAGCACGTTGTACATCGGAGAAAATGACGAACAGAAATGTCCCGAACTCTGCTGGCCAGAGAAACTATGAGAAGGTAGAAGCTAGGCAGGGCTGGACTGGTAATCTGGCATGTCCAGCATTTTCCCTGTGGGCCGATGCACTCTTGGGCCGATTTGATTTTATCATTGCAAATGACAGGCCCAAACAGCAGGGGCTGCATCCCATTGGTTCACTTTTTATATTAACAGTTGGCTGGACCCAACATGTCTCCTACAGGGCTGACCTTCCCCCTCCCCCCTCTGTCGTCAAATCAGGTCTTCAAGTGTCTGAATTGCGTAGCATAAAGCCTGATGTATACTTCTGACTTGAATCTACGCCGTAGGTTTGCTTAGCCCTGTATGCAGTAGCCTGACGGAGCCTGATGTGCACCTCCTCAAAAATGTAACTACCCATCCAGATGACACAGCCTGACTGGTCTGCTGGGTATCATGCTATTGGCTAAAGGCATATTGTGTATACTCTGGTGCGAGATAAATGGCTGCAAATTCCTCAATTTGCAATAATTGTAGTTTAATCAACTGCTTCTCAAAATGTATCGACCCTGACTCCAACACGTTACGCTCGGTTGCAGGCGAGAAGTTTTGTGTCTAAAGTCAAAAGGATTTTTAATAATAGCCTGTGCAGTCCCTGCAGCAGTCCTGACTGGCTCGTGAAGTAGAGCTACCTGCTGTCACCGAGCAGGTGGAGGGAGGAGAGGTGTGTGACCCTGCAGAGAGCAGGAGGAGCATTGTGAGCAACCCGACACATCCCTGTGTGTGGTGAGGGCGAGGGGTCACATTAAGACTTTAACATCGAGGCCAGGGGACTACAGATGAAAAGTAGCGTTTTGGCTAATTCTGGCATTTTTACCCATGTATAATCATGTGTTTTATTAATTTGCACTGTCCTCTTCCTAAATAAACTGAATTGAATTGAAGACAAATTTGAGCCATGGGTTAAGGCTCATGTATAAATAATGTTAATGTTGGTATTTTTTCAATAATCCTTCATTTTACGAGGAATTTTCCCACCGAAAAATCAAACCAACAGCCGCCCTCGCTTCAGTCCTCGCTCTCTCAGCACTCCATTTGTTGCTTGATAGAGGCAAAGAAAATTCAAGCAGTCATGGTTCTTTTCACGTTAATTTCTCCTGGGCTTGAACTGGGTTATGGTTAGGATACATTGCACTTTTGGACAAGTAGAATCCTGCATTTGATTTAAAACTGTAAAGATTTATTGAAGGCATGCACAGTGTGTCGGATGTGGGTTAAATCTGTGTTTCTAATTGGTTATTCCTGCTCAGATCAGACGTGTAATTCATCATATGATCACCTGGGAGCTCGTATTAGAAGTGCTAACACTTCACTGTCACAGAGAGTGACTCTATGATTAATGGGCTTTTATTCTCTAACTTTATTCTGATCATATTGGCTAATTAGAGGCTTGTAAAGTGTGATTCACACACAGTTAATGTTTAAAGGTTGAGGTCTGGCTTGGCTCACTTGAATCCCACGAGGTGTTAAAGCAGATTCTCGATTTTTTTCCTGCTTGTTTTAACACAGAAAAAAAACTAAGTGTGATCACAGTTACGCAGGTGTGAGACAGGAGCCACATCTTCAACCTTACAAAACAGATCTCCACAGACACGTTATTGAATATCCAATCTGCACTGCTACGATCTCAGACCAGGTTAAAGAGGACGTCCCATCTCCAGGAATGTTCCAGACTTCCATATCAGCTGATCTGGCTGAGTTCATCCTGTGTTTGTGTGTGAGATAACTGAAGGATGTGATGCTTCAGACCTCCATCACATGTTTCTGATTTACATGTTGGTCCCTGTGTTCAGCTGAAGAAAATGATGTTACTTTCTTTTAGCCATACATGCCCCCCCCCCGCCCCACATAACCCAGACTCTCATCAGCCCCAGTCAGAGAACATTACAGTAATGTCTTTTAAAGAAAAGTTGAAAATCTTTCAACTTTTCAGAAGGCGCTGTTGACGTCACCGGCGTTCTTCTCCAAATGTAAGATATTACCCGTATTTTAGCCTCCTACAGATCGTGTCTTGTACCCACATCCTCCTCGCTCCGTGTCTGTTGGGGTAAAAAACTATCTCAAATATAAAACATGCAGTAAAAAGTAACGGAGCCGTGTCGGTCATACAGCGGCTGTTGTCAACACACTGTAGTCATAGAGACAGGACGGACGTGCAGCGCTTTTCTTCTCAGCGAACAAACGCTTCATACAAACACTCCCAAGTGCACAGCCAGCGCTTTACTGCCCGGAAAAAACTGAGGTGGACACAGAGCTTTATTTAACAACAACCAACCATCTTTTCATCCATCCATCAATCAATCTGTCCAACCAACCATCCAGTAATTGATCCATCAGTCCACCCCCCAACCAACCAACCAACCAACCAACCAGGCTCCAGCTAACCAAACATTAATTGATGTCAGTTCATCCAACCACCTAACCAACCAACCACATCCGTCCACCAATCAAACCAACCATCCGTTCTTTATTCATTCATCCATCCATCATTTAAATCAACAATCCAATTTACCAAACAACAACCATCCATCCATCAATCAATCTGTCCAACCAGCCATCCAATAATTGATCCATCAGTCCACCCCCCAACTAACCAACCAACCAATCAACCAGCTAACCATTCAACCTTCATTCATACATCCATCAAAAAATCAACCACCAGCATTACCAAGAAAACAACCAACCATCTTTTCATCCGTCAATCCGTCCAAACTTGCACAAAACCAACCAACAAACCAAAAAACTAACCAACCATCCATTAATTGAACATTTGTCCAACCAACCATCCACCCACTTCTGTCCTAAATCTCCCCTCCTTCCCTCTTGGCGGTACCAGTGCAGCTCTCCCCCGCTCTTGTCGTTGTGCATTTCATCAGTCTTTGTCTGTTGATATTGTTTTTTATGACACGTTGACATTGTAGGAGCTTCAAGGTGGCTCCTGTTTTAAAGTCTGATCTCGAGGTTCTGCTTTTTAAAAACGACCCCTTTAAGAGCACTTTGAGACATAAATACCTTGATAAATGTGCTCATTTACTTACTGCACACGAAACCTGGACAGTTGTCGAGTCAAAGAAGCAATTTTTTGTTCTGGTACCCCCATCCCCCCCCCCCCCCCAAAGTGGGTTCACAAACAGTAAAGATAAGAAGTCATAAAAACTCACTTCAGCAACAGTACGCTCCCTCTTACGTCTGAACTGACGTCTGAATTTATGCCCCTGACACCGTTAAAAAAGGAGAACAAAACATACCTAACGTTAATAGATGAAGTACAAACTTCAAGATTCCCCTTTGAGGTAAATCATTCGATAAAGTCTTTATAGAAAACAAACTGCAGGAACCACAGTGTTATTTCACATAATAAAATTAGCCCTGGAAAGAATGTTAACTCGATTTAATATTTCAAAGAGAAGAAAAAAGGCCTAAAAGAACTTGTTCTGCTTTTACTCTTCTGGAAACCTTTTTATATTTTAGTCATTTAGACCCAAAATATGTAAAACAGGTTTCAAAATGCTGGAATGGCCCTAAATAAGCGTTTTCACGTCTGCACTCCTGAACATGTCTGGAAAATTCCAGGAGGACTGCCCCTGAAATCCTCCTGATCTGGTTGTTCACACATGCACCTCACAGCAGGAGACCTGAACTGAGGTAAGACGTGACATAAAAAGAACGAGTTCAACAGAATCACAATCTGAACTAAAGAGTGGAGAAGAACATACTGGAGAACAGGAAACAGAATGCAGCAGGTTCATTAGAGCACGGAGATCGTAGCGGTGGTGTGCAGACAGTCTATGGTCGTGCAGCGATCACAGGGAATAAACGTCACCACACCCTCCCACTCGCTCGAGGTGAATTCTCCTGATTATATCCTGCTGCGTTCTCACATCAGCTCACTCTGACTTTCTGCAGAATAAATACGAGGAGGCTGGAGGAGAAACTCTGGGTGAAGTAAGAGAGAAACATTCAGCTGTTTGTGTTCACACATGCAGCTCAGCACGAAAACTTCAGGAGTTTTGTGCAGGTGTGAACGAGGCTTAAGACGTCGGCAGCAGCATACTAAAGCCCCGCTCTGCTCCTGGATCCAAATGATCAGAATATAAAGAAGCTTCAGGAACAACAGGGAGATAAACAGACACCGTGGGGCTGTGATTGAACATCATTTGACCTGATAATCGATGGGCACAAAAATACATGAGTCACTGTAGAAATAGACACATCTTTAATAGACACCCCCCCCTCTCCACAGCAGAGACACAGTGACTAACTAAAAGCCTGAAAAGATGGTAGCCATTAATTTCAGATTACTGTACAAAGCACATTAAGGTTAGCCGACATCAGGATGGAGATGAAAGCAGTCCCCAGAAATAATTAACCACAGTGAGATCTCTCATGAAGCCGAGGGAAAATGCCAGCTCCAAACACAACAAACAAGATTCATCTCTGAACTGCAGATAAAGATGAAACACAGGGAAAGGTTGACCATCTGATCCAACACTTTCAGGGTTACATTATTCCACGATTTACACTTTTTACACACTAGAATGTTCCTCTGCCTCTCCACGAGGCTTCTGTTGGAGAAATAACCATAAATCACAAATATGAGCTCCCATTAGGTGGAGAGGAGGAGGTGAAGCCGCGCGGAGGACGAGGCAGGAGAGGGAAAAGAGAGGTGAAACATGGGGGAGTCAGCTGTGAAAAATGACTGAAACCTGGAGCTGAAATGAAAGGATGAGAGGTGGGTGGTACAGTTTGGATTTAATAGGATGCTACAGCAGATTGTTTGTGATGAAATGTTCTAAACTGAAGGAATAATGGAAAACATGTCTCCTTAAATACGACTACTCAGAATGAGATGTTAAGAATGAAGGATTGGAGGTCATGTTATGGAAAAACAAACGCTTTAATGTCGAGGTGGAAACAGAAGTTTCACATTAATCATGATTAAAGCCTGATCACAATCAAAACGCTTCATGGAAACATCTCAACCGGAGGAGACCGACCCGATCTGGCTGACGTAGAGGAGTCAGATTGTAGTTGGCTTTTCTCAGGAGAGTTTGTGGTGGATGGTAGTGACGAGAAGAGAACACAGAAAACAAAACGTGGTTTCGAGACAAAGCTAGTTGCTTAGGTGAAGAACAAATCTTTCAAGGAAAGAGACGAGGTCGATCTGGCCTGGAGGTTTTCTGTTTTCTGATTCTAGTGTCAGCATGGTATGCAGGAAAAGATCCTGTCCACTAACTCTGTTTTTTACTCTTGCAGCGCCATCAGCAACCTCCGATGTTGAAAAATGGAACCGATGCTGAAGTGCAAAAATCCTGCAGTTCCTCAAGTGTCCACTAGAGGCTGGCTGCAGAAGCACAGGAGGTAACACACACACCCATTCAAAAAAGCCTGTTTTTACAGCAGAAATGAACATGTTTACAGCCTGGTTCAAAAAACCAAATAGGTCTGATTAGCTCATGTCTCGATCGGCACACACTGTAAGGGGGGTGAGTGTTTTGATGACTCATCAGTTTTGATTTGATGAATGATAAGAGTTATTCACAATAAGGCATGTTGCTGACCTGATTGACAGGCGGGCACGGTGTAACGGTTTGTCAGGAGGCTTAAAACCCGCCTCAGCTTCAGCTCTCAGCCTGTCGTTAGGTTGACTGAAAGTTAGACTGAGACAGCATTTCCAGCATGGAGACCATCATCGATGGGACTCCAGCGCCCCCCTGCAGGAACAGACGGGTGACGTCACTCAGGCTTCAAACATTCATATTAACAGACTATGTATACTACAGACTAAACACACGGAGATATTAAAACAGAAGTGTGTGCTGTAAGCCAACTTTTGTGACCTAACATCGATAAGCGCCAGTAAAAAAAAGCGCAGTTGAAATAAATGGAAAGATGAGTTTCCTGCTGGAGTGAAAAGCTGCTCATGAGGTCATACTCAGTGTTTCAGCTGAAGTTTTTCTTCTAGGGACAGAGGCTTGAAAGAGTTGTAACTTCTTCAGGTAAGAGGCTCAGTCAGACTTCATATCCTTGCGCTGTCTCAGATGAAAAAAAAGCAGGCCCAAGTAGCAACCACTCAACACTTTTTAAATCAGCTGCTCAGGACAGGACGGTTACTGTACAGTCCTGCATCGCTGTCAATGGAACGGTCAAAGTCACACACTGGGACTCGTTTAAGACAAAGATGCAGGGTTCGATTTAAAAGGACAAAAGCGGAGTGACGGCAGAGCTTTTCAAACAGAATCTAAAGGTAAACAGGACTCCAGGCTGCACTGAAACATTGGCATTCGCGCTCTGAGACTTTGTTCTGGTCTAATGAAAGTCAAAGGTTTCAGAAACAGGGGTCAAAAAAAAAAAAGTCTGCAGAATTTTCCAGAATAAACGTCCTTTTTAAGGCTTCATTTTGCGGTCTCAGTAGTTGAAAAGATAAATGTTCCCGGTGTTTTTGCTAAATGCTTTTAATAAAGAGTCTGGTGGCACATTGTTGAGTCAAACCCACACTGAGGGGATGCTTCAGGGGGGGGGGCTTTGAAGCGATACGGAGTTTCTGTGGGTGGAGGGTCCACGGGTCGTCCACTTCACAACTTTGACGCCACGCTAAAGTCGCACATGGAGTTCAGGTGGAGAGCTTTGTCATCAGGTTTGTTAATTTGAATCTGAAATGAGCACACAATGGACCGCTTGAGTCTGAACAGAGGGCTCCTCACACTCGGGAGAGTTTCACTGAATGTGTGAATTTATGCATAGAAGAAAAAAAAACAGCTTCAGACTTATGAAAGCTGCTGCTGGGTGTTCTGAGGACGCCGTTAACAGACGTTCCTCTGAGAGGATCTGAATCAACCTGCTGTCAGATGCTCGTTTATCTTAATTGATGTATGAATTATGGATCATCTAGTCCATCTTGATGCTCGCTCTTCCTCTCTCATCCCTCTTTTGTCTTCTGGAAGGAGAAGAAAGGAGAAGAAACATCCTTTTTGTTCATCTGCATTATTCTGACACCTTCAGACAAATGATTCACTCAGCAGGAAGACGGGCGCGATTTTCAATATGCCACCATTAAGAGCACGGCGCTCGCCCGCCTCGGAGGACTCCCACGTTGTGAGCTTCTCCCCTATGGGACCTTACGTGGGTGCTATTAATTCTGCCGCACTGTGGGAAGTCTTTGTGTTGCCTGTCTTTCACTGTCACTGCTGATTGTTTCCATCCAAAGCAGAAAAAAACACCATAGGAGTTACAGCGCTGCCGTCGTGCAGAGACCTGCAGAGACTCCGGCGCCTTCAGGGAGAGTACAGGTGAACGACAAACCCTCTAACGCGCAGGGATGACATCATTCAGTGAATTATAAACAAGTCCCTGAAGATTATATCTTTGACATAGATATAATGTGTTTCTCTGCTGTTTCTTAACACGTTAGATTTTACACGCAGAAGAAAACGTGCTGATTAAACATGGTGCAGAGTTAAAGATTGAAACGTTTAAAAACTATAACCCAGATTCAATTCGCTCTTTCTGCCTACTGAAGGCTTAATGACTCGTTTAAATACACGTGCAGCACTGGTGCACAGAGACGCAGTTTGCTCTGCAGCGCAGATAGAAGGGCAATTAACCCCTCGTGTGCTTCATGAGTTAGACAATGTCCTTTGGACTTATTTACACGAGCTTTGTGGGCGCAGAAGCTGCACAGTCCTTTAGTGAATCCGGCCCTGTTTGAATATAAATCTATTAGAAAGTGTAAACTTCTAAGTTAATATACTCCCCTGTAAACATTTCCCCGACATGGTTACTGCTGGATCCAGACGATGCTAAATGCCAAACATGTCATTATATTGTTGTACTCATAAACAGGATTTTGTTTTTCCAACAGTAACAGTAACTTTTTCATTCAGACGCAGATTTGAAACTGACTTCAGAAACGAGCTGCTGCAGCACTGAGCGGCTCCTTCTGCTCCTCTGTCACACATCTCGGTGATTCATGGAGCCTTCTGATCCACAGATTGCGGTATTTGTTACTGGTGGGGAAAAAACTTGAATATATTTTCTATTTAAAGTAAAATATGATCCAGTTTCCCCAAAGTCGTTGAGGCTAAACAGTTCATGCATCACATCGCATTGGGGCCCAATATTTTTCTTTCCCAGCTGCTGAGCTGCCAGTTATTGGTGGGACACAGGTGGCTGCAGTTTCTGCAGACCGTGGAGGGGAGTCAACCACCTCAGCGTTATTGCACCAACTTTTGGAACAGAGAGGGAAAAAATGTACAAGTTTACAAAACTTAACTTTCAAATATGAACTTCAAAATTACCTAACTTACAAAAAGTCAGCAGCAGTAGCTCAGCCTTTAGAGACTAAAGTGCAGGAGAGTCGCCGGTTCAAGTCCCGGTGCTGACTGAAGTATGAACCCCCAACAGCTCCGGCGTGCTCCCCGTGTAGCATCCCCACTCTGACATCTCTCCGTTAATTCATGTCCACAGGTCCTGTGTGTGCAGGTGTGTCATTCGGGCCTATGTGTGTGAGAAGCATGTCTCTCAATAACAGTGTATAAGCAGAATATCCCCTCTAAAGTATGTCAAATTTAAAAAACATATAAACCGTGTTTGCTTCATTCAACCATCGCTGTTAAGACGACATGTTTTCGTCAATGGACGAAATTCACCCCCTCTGATGTTGAACTGCATGTGATGAATTTAAAGGCTTTACTGGCTCAGTAATAAAGGACGCTGCAAAATGTAGCCTTTGTCAAAACTGCTGCGACTTCCACACCTCAAGGTGTCCACTGATTTGTGTCTGTGGATGTTTTAAGGAAAGTTTACAGTAATCCTCGTCATGCCCAGAGGTGGATATACTCCATACACCTGCCTCCACACCCCAGCCCCCCTCTGACTGCTCCGTGTGTGTGGTGGAGCTGATGGAGCGTTGAGGCTGAAACTGAAGGATGAAAAAGTTCTGAAATGGCTGATTCTCCTACTCACACGGGGTGACAGAGTGTAGTGAGGCGGAGATAAACGAATGCGCTCTGCAGCAGCCGTGCTATTGGATTTCAAACACACTTCCTACAAAACTCAGCTCAACTTTACTCTCTCGCTCCCTCACTCTCTCTCTCTCTCTCTCTCTCTCTCTCTCTCTCTCTCCCCCCCCCCACACACACACACTCGTAATTTGCCAGCTGCACTTTGGACCCTTTCTGGAACAAAAAAAAAAGACAGCAATCGCAGGTCAGAGACAACAATTCATGCTGGATGTTTCTTCCCTCTGAGTGCTTCTAACCAGAAAAATGCTTTTACCACTTCCATTTGATTTTTATTGTCCTGCCTTCACGCCGCACAATATTCAGTTGATGTCCCTGCAGGACAAACACGATTCTTCAGGATGCAGCTACATGCAGCACGCTTTGTAAGTTCTTATACGATGCATTGTAACACAGTATGAGAGATATAGAGAGTAAAATAGTGTTAAAGAACAGCTTCAGTGTGGTTTTAAATCTACGCTGTGTGCACATAGAGACTCTAATCCGCTCTAATCATACATTTATGATGTGCACGTTTTCTAATTCTGTCCTCAGGCGTGATCTGCAGCTACATGTCGGTGCTTACATTTTGTGTTTGTACTCCGACTGACATACAGCTGCTTAAACAGCATGACAATCACGCAATGATGCATTTCCTCCCAAACATTAAAGGTGAGAATCTGCAGTAAAGTCAAGTTACCTATTTGAAGAGGTCAAAAAACCTGACTACGTTTCTAATACAGCAACTCACCAGAATGTGTTGAAATAAACGGAAAGATGAGTTTCATGCTGGAGTGAAAAGCTGCTCAAGTTGGCAGGTGGCGACACTTTTTTCCATCATGAGGTCATAATCAGTGTTTCCTCTGACGTTTTTCTTCTAGGGACAGAGGCTTGAGAGAGTTGTCACTTCTTCAGGTAAGAGGCTCAGTCAGACTTCATATCCTGGTGCTGTGTCTCAGATGAGCCATAAAGGGCGCGTGTCCGTCAGTGTGATTGTGTCAAAGACGAGAACTCGCTCCCGGTAGGAACACTCAAGCAGCGCATAGAGGAGACGTTCAACTGTGTGTTCACCTTTCGTGTTGTGCGTCTGTGAAACTTAGTGTAACAGTTAAAATTGTGGACTGTACCTTTAAGACATACAGTACTGTGTTGCTTAGTTACTAGGGGAGCAACGTCACTAGATGACGCCTTGTTTTTATCCTCGGACGTCTGTAACCGAGCTCCTACTTTCCGTTTGCCTCTAAACTCAACCGTGACGTGAGAGTTTGACACTATTGTACTCAAGTGATATATAGTCACCGTACAGCCGGCCTTCGTAAGGTTGATGTGTAGTTTGTGATAAACGACGAGCATTTTGGAAACCCCTGACACGTGTGGTGGAGCAATTTTGGCTAACTCACCGTCTCAAAAAAAGAAGATACACGGACCCAAACTGTTCAACTTTAGAGTAACTTTGCATGATCTTAATAATCTGATACTGGCGCCAGTAAAAAAAGACGTCTCGATGTTGGGGAGAATTGAAGTCTGTCATTATTCCGGATACTCCAACTGGAAGTAGAACGCACAAACATGTTTTATCAAGACTTTTAAATGTATAAAATGAGGAACAGCATCTCCCTAACCACGTGAATCTCTGGAAATAAAGATCAGGAGGTCATGCAGTTGGACATCATGATCATATTGAGACAAAACTTAAAATGAAAGAAACATTTCATCAGTACCTTTGTCTGGCGTGGGTGCATGAGGCCAGCAACCTTATGCACAGCACTCGCAAGAGGGCACCAACCAAGCTACTGAAAATTACAATGAGCAATACCCCCAGAGTCTCCCGAGAGGGGGGGAGGATGAGAGACTCAACAGGACAGACACAAAGGTAACGGCCAGGAACGACTTATTGACACAGAGACGGCTCACCCAAACAACATTAACTGGGGAGGTATTGGAAATACAGTGTCACTGCGGAAAGACCTGTAAGAACACAAAAGGGCTGAAAATACACCAAGCCAGGACCAAGTGTGGAAAAGAGAGGCCACAGGCACAGCGCACAGGCGTAACACCTGGTGAGACGCAGGAGAGCTCCTGTCAGGAAGCACCCCACAGCACGGGAGATCTCTCAGTACCTTTGTCACCTCAAGTCCACAGGAGGGGCCCACCCAATACCACCCCAGAGAGCCAAGCCCAACCTGCGAGAGAACGAATCAAATGGCCCAAGATGAACGACACTAAGGAATGGCACCAACTAGACGAAGACCTTGATAAAATCCTAGAAGTCACGCTAGCAGGAACAGCCGAGCGGAAAGCCAATACCCTCACAACAATCACATACAATCTGGCAAGAGAGCGGTTTGGAACAGAAGAAAAGAAGGTTAACATTAAGCCCGAAAAACAGCCAAGCAGAAGGGAGAGACAAATCCATCGCTTGAGGGAAGAAATCAAGGCTCTCAACAAGCAATATAAAAGAGCCCCTGTCGATGAAAGGGAAGGTATCAAGGACTTGACAAGTCAACTGCGGGAACGTCTCTGCAGTCTCCGGAGAGCAGAAAGAACCCGGAAACAGAGAAAGGAGAGGGAGAACAGAAGAGCTCAGTTCACTAAAGACCCTTTCAGGTTCACCAGAACATTGCTGGGCGAATCAAAATCTGGAAGTTTGACCAGCCCCAGAGAAGACGTAGAGGCGTTCCTGAGGGAGACCCACAATGACACCTTTAGAAATGAAGCCCTGGATTCCAACCCAAATGTCGGTAGAGCTGAAACGCCTGGAAAAGGGCTCAACATCAGCGAACCATCCTGGAACGAAGTCCAAGAGGTGTTGAAGAGGGCCAGAACTGGATCTGCCCCCGGCCCAAGCAGTATACCCTACAAAGTATACAAAAAGTGCCCGATGCTCCTTCGGAGGCTTTGGAAGCTTTTTAGGAGAATCTGGAAAAAGGGCACTATTCCATCATGCTGGAAGAAGGCGGAAGGATGTTTTGTCCCAAAGGAAGAGAACTCCTCAACCATCGACCAGTTCAGAACAATCTCACTCCTTAGTGTAGAAGGCAAAATCTTCTTTTCAGTATTGGCGAAAAGGATGACCTCATATATGGCTGAGAACGGATATGTTGACACCTCTATCCAGAAAGGTGGGATTCCAGGCTTCTCTGGATGTCTGGAACACACCGGAGTCCTCAGCCAGATGATCCGGGAGGCCAAAGCAAACAAAGGCGACTTGTCAGTGGTCTGGCTAGATCTAGCCAACGCCTATGGATCAATCCCTCACGCCCTCATTCACGCAGCACTGGACCACTACCACATCCCTCTGCATATCAAGGGAATTATCACCAGTTACTTCGGAGGCATCCAGCTACGATTCAAAACAGCCAAGTTTACAACACACTGGCAAAACTTGGAAAAAGGAATTGTAACTGGCTGCACAATCTCCCCCATCCTCTTCATCATGGGAATGAACCTCATTATTACATCTGCGGGAAAAGAAGCCAGAGGACCAAGAATGGATTCTGGCATCCGACAACCCCCAATAAGAGGTTTCATGGACGACCTCACTGTGACAACCACAACCCATGTGGAGGCGAGGTGGGTGCTGACAGCTCTTGACCATATGGCAACGTGGGCCAGGATGAGGTTTAAGCCTAAGAAATCTAGGAGTATGGTGGTAAAAAAAGGTAAAGTAACAAACCAGTTCAAGCTGCAGATACAGGGTGAGGTCATTCCATCAATAGAGGAGAATCCTATCAAATGCCTTGGAAAGTGGTTTGATGATTCACTTACTGACAAGAACAACATCACCAACACCGAAAACCAGACAGAGGAATGGCTGAGGAGGATAGAAAAATCAGGACTTCCGGGGAAATTCAAAGCGTGGCTTTACCAACATGGCCTGTTGCCGAGACTCATGTGGCTGTTGACTGTATACGCAATTCCAATGACAACCGTGGAAGGAGTGGAGAGGAAGATAAACAAACACCTCCGAAGGTGGCTGGGAATCCCTCCAAGCTTCACTTCAGTAGGTCTCTACATTAGATCAGGACAGCTCCAACTACCCCTGTCATCGGTGGTGGAGGAATTCAAGGTGGCAAAATGCAGAGTCGTAATGACTTACAGAGACTCCCAGGATGCACAAGTCAGACAAGCAGGGGTTAATACACGATCAGGACGCAAATGGGCAGCCGACACCTCTGTCACACAAGCAGAAAGCATGCTGAAGCTACGCGACATCATTGGGATTCCATGCATAGGAAGGCAGGGTCTTGGAACCTCCCATTTTAACCAGTGGGGGAAGGCAGATGCCAAGGAGAAGAGAGCCATGATTCAGGAGGAAGTACGGAACCTGGAGGAGGAGGGGCGACGATCAAGGGCTGTGGAGCTAGCATCGCAGGGAGCCTGGACCAAATGGGACCTCCCAAAAAGAAAGATTTCGTGGGCGGATCTATGGAGGCTAGAACCTTTCCGCATCTCTTTCCTGCTGCGATCTGTGTATGACACACTCCCGACTCCGACAAACTTGCACAGATGGTGCATGAGAGAGGACCCACTGTGCAAGCTCTGTGGAAAGAAGGGCACCATGGCGCACATCTTGTCAGGGTGTACAACAGCACTCACCCAGGGAAGATACAGATGGCGCCACGACAAGGTGCTCATGACACTCGCTAACACCCTGGAGCAGGAGAGACGCAAAAAACGCCAAACACATGGGAAACCAACACCATCAATTAAGTTTGTGAGGGAGGGAGAAAAGCCATCAACCACAGCAAGATCAAGAAACAACCTGCTACAAAAGGCCCAGTCATGGTACATGAAGGTAGACCTGGGAGGAAGGCTGCAGTTCCCCCAGGTCGTCCAGACAACTCTGAGGCCGGATGTGGTTCTGTGGTCTGAGGAGGGGAAAAAGATCATCCTGATCGAACTTACAGTCCCATGGGAGGAAAATTGTGACCAAGCCTTTGAAAGAAAGAACGCCAAATACCAGGACCTGTTGCATGACTGCAGGGGGAAAGGGTGGCAGGCATGGCTGTTTCCAGTCGAGGTCGGCTGCAGAGGATTCCCTGCCCAGTCTGTGTGGACAATGCTCACAGCCATTGGAGTGACAGGAAAGGAGAGGAAGGCAGCAGCTCGCAGGATGGGGGAGGCAGCAGAAAGAGCCTCTTGCTGGTTATGGAGCAGGAGAGAGGAGCCAAGCTGGAAGCCAGGAGGAGGAGATGGGCAGTGATTTGGCCACCACTGTCGACCCGCCAACTGGAGGATGTTACGGTTCAGGGTTGAAACATCCAATGAAGGTTGGACACCGTCTGACGACATCAACTCCTCCTGGCCAAGGCTACATTCACCTGAGGTGAATGAAGGGGAAGCATCTTTGGATGTAATTATAATTGTGTCCATTTTTTAAATGTAAACATTATTTATTGGCAAAATATGAATACCACAGAGAAGTCCCGTGTGCAGGTTTAGCAGAGAGCCACTTAAGGAAGCGATTTATTTTTAATGTGGCCTCTAAATGTTGTGAATGGAAGGAGAGAAAGTCTCTGATTTGTATGTTTGACTAAGTGAAAATGATGTAGAGCAGCTAAATAAATGATCAAATGAGCAGGATTGGCAGTTGAATACTCGGTCTGACCTCACAGAGTGCATGAAAAGGCCGACTCATCACCCGCTCGTTATATTACATCATGGCTGTAATACAAGGAGTGGAACTGTGCAGTCAGCTATCAGAAATACACACCACTGAAACGATACACAGGAAGCGCACAACGCTGAGAAGGGAAGCCAGTGTAGATGTACAAAGATGCAGTTCCTCAAGTGTCCACTTGAAGCTGTCTGCTGCAGCGAGTCAATCTCCGACCGTCCAACAAGTCTGAGCTCCACCAGTCACCTTAAAGGCAGGGTTGGACATTTTCTAAAACTAGCATGAATTTGAAAGTAGCATTCCCTCAGTGCTCCGTCTGCACCCAACCCCTCCCCTCTGTGCTCCCTCAAAAGCCACGCCCCTCACTTACATGTACGAGCGCCGTTGCTCCAGAAGTGGACCTCAGCTCATCGCTTGCATTGTGTAGAAACTACGTCGTCTCATGTCTCATTCAGCGGTAAGTAAACTCACAGTATAAACTCCGTCATCGGTGACGCGCTTTGAGTGTGGGCTAGAGCACGCAAGAGGTAGAGAACGAGCAGGGAGACAGGGAGGCGTGCGATTGGTTCATCAGATTGGTACCTCGTGGCAGACATTGGTTGAAGTTTTTACAGGCTTACAACTGCTACAGATGACGGATTTTCTTTGTTCCTTTTTCAGAGCACATGAGTTATTAATTTCTGTCAGGACCTAAAGAAAATATCAACCAACATCTTAAAAAGTTTATCTAGAGGAAATGACCAACCCTGCCTTTAGGGGCCCGATTTTGACGGCGTGAAGCGAGTTGCTTTTTTTTATTACACTTGAGGATTATTTGCACATTTAATCGTTTTGGGACAACCGCAGCGTGTGTAGCCAGCGAAAGCTCAAACGTCTGGATATTTACTCAAACTATAGGAGATCCACAGCAGCCGCTCACTGCCATCAAGTGAAGGTAGAACATCTGAAAGAGGTCACAGAGTTTGCTCAGTGTGAAGGCCGAACGCCAACGACTAGGTGAAAGCAGAAAGAGGAGAAGAAGAAGGAGGTGTCTCTCTTAAAGACCATGTTAGCACCAATTAGCAGCTCTATCTGTTCTCACCGTACCTGACATGTTAGCTTGTTAACGAGCTAATTAAAAAGAAGAAGACGACGTATTTTTTTATTAATCCCTCACACACACATAAACACACAATACTGTGGACATGCACTTCTGAAGAGTCATAGTTTTGCAAGTCACAAGCTAGTTTCAAGTCCTGAGTCTAGTCCAAAGTCCTGAACTTAGAATTCAGACCTTAGACCATTTCAACAGAGTGATGATCTACGCGAGTTACATTTACACAAATCATGAAAGCTTTGAGAACCATTTTATTTTTTATTATTTTTTTATTTGACAAACAACAACAAAGCACAAACAAACAGACAAACAAAAACAATCTGACAGTTGGACAGAGAAAAACAAAATAGAATACATTAAATTATTAGGATCCCTTCAGTATTCATAAATTCAACAAACCATTTTCAATCCCAGTACAGTTTACATACAAATCTACATGACATGTTGAGCTTGCCCCCAGCAAAGCTGGCTCCGCCCACACAAGACCCGTCAGCCCCCTAGTCAATCCACCGCCAATCCCTCAGTCACAGGACCCCCCTCTCCCTCTTAAGCTTGATGAAGGACCCGTGCACGAACACCTGACTCCGTCCAACCAAGGACACCGGCCAGGACCCAAGTGTGCCGAACCCTCCCATCTGACCTTACTCTTTAATTTTTGGTATCTTAGCATCCATCATTCGTGCAGAAAATGTGTCCCATTTCGCATTATGATGTTCTACTTTATACTGATTTATAGTAATTATTTTTTCCAATAGATATTGTTTTAGCACTGTATTTTTAAAGAAACTTAAATTCAAACTGTTCCTTGATTGAGCTTTAAAAATGAAGATTTTACCTAACAGAATAATAGTATTTATTATCTGAGGACCATCTTCATCCAAAACCCCTAACAGGATGTTTATGGGTTCAAATTTAAAGCAGACATGATGCAGCCGTAGCCAACTTTGTATATTGGTCCACAAACTTACAACATATGGACAATAGAAAAACAAATGCATCTGATCTTCCTCCTCCTCTTTACAAAATCTACACAATGATGATTCTTCAATGTTATACCTGTTAAGTTGCTTTTTTGTTGCCGTGATTTTATAGAATATCTTCAATTGAAAAATTCTAGAGTATGAGTCAATTGTTGTTTTATATATTGTTGTAAAGAATCGTTTCCAAGGTATTAAATTATTAAATTCATCTTCCCAGTAGTTACAGACTGTATGCGGGAAAGCAGTAAGGCCTCTGCTCTGTAAAATGAAATTATAAATTAGTTTGTTTATCTTTGTTTTAGAGAGCCATTTCTGGCACCTTGTAGTAGGTGCACAAACTTGTTGTCTGAATCCCCTATTTTTTAGTTTCCGTTTCCAGTTATTTGGAATGGCTGAAAGCAGCTGATTATACTTAAAATGATTGCATATTTGCCCATACCTACCGCAAAATTGATTATATGAAAGGAAATCACCCGTACTATCGAGTATATCATTTATAAAAACTATTCCATTTCTCTGAAGTGTTTCCCATAAAATGGGCTTCCCATCTATTAGCAAATCTGAATTCATCCATATCACTTGATTTCGGACATCTTCTTGGTTGTCTGGGGGATAATATTGAAAATTCAGCCATGCCTTCAATGCATCTCTAAAAAAGGGCGATAGATTCATTAATATATCTTTAAATTACCATTCCATGTGTTGAGCTTTTAATTGAACAAAAGGGATCAATTGGCTGTCAAAGAATAAGTGTAAGGAAAATAAGTTTTGACTTGTTCTCCAAAGACTGTTATGGAACATTTCACTAATCCAAGAAGCCTTCAGCGACAAATTCATTGCTGCAATATTTATTAGATTTAATCCACCATTTCCATATGAATTATATATGTAATGCCTTTTGATTTTATCAGGCTTATTGTTCCAAAGGAACTTAAACATTTTTTGTTCAAAATATTTAAAGAAGGATGCCTCGGGGGACGGAAGTGTCATTAAGAGATAAACCAACTGAGGAATTGCAAGACTATTAATCAGTGTAATCTTTCCCTGCAATGACAACATTTTCCCTCTCCATGGTTGTAAAACTTTTTCAATTTTCTCCATTTTTAGTTCATAATTTATCTTGACTATATCTTTTGGATCTTCTGGAATATGAATTCCCAGAACATGTACTGCGCCGTTACTCCACTTGACTGGAGCCGGACACGGTATATTGAAATCAGTACCTCTCAAAATTTGGGTATAATCCAGATAATTTTGAAAAGGAAATGATATCATCTATAAGGGCATATAATGAAGATTTCTCCGGCTGCAGAAAAAAGGTTGCATCATCTGCATAAAGTGTTATTTTTGTTTCTATACCATTTGGTTTTAAGCCTCTTATACGCAGGTTATTTCTGATTCTAATAGCAAGAATTTCAATACATAATACAAACAAATATGGAGACAGCGGACACCCCTGGCGTACGCCTCTAGCAAGTATAAAACTGTTCGATAAATAACCATTGTTTATTATTTTACTGGTTGGTTGATTATACATGACCTTCACCCATTTTATAAGGCTGTTCCCAAAGTTAAAAAAATTAAGCGTTTTTTGGATGAAATCCCATCTTACTTTGTCAAATGCCTTTTCAAAGTCAGCAATAAATAAAATTGTGAAACAATGATAGATTTCAATACTTTAGGGACCAAAGAAAAGGAAACAAGAAAATAATCTGTTCGACTCGCTTGTTGCCCTCTACGCCATGTGTATCTGTATGAGTCTGGATTCTGCAACCTCCATATATCTACTAAATCTAAAGATGCTTTAAGTTCTTGAATTTCACAAAGTGCCTGAGGATGGTTGTTGAGTGTATGAGTGCCTGCACGATCTTTGCTAATATTTAATACTGTATTGAAATCTCCAACTATAATGTTTTGGTTATTCTTTTGAGAAGAGATGACATTGTAGATTTCATGGAAAAAACTTGGGTTATCCTCATTTGGGGCATATATATTGATTAGATTTATCTGTAAATTATGCACTGTGTGTTGCAGTTCCTTCTTAAATAAAATCATAACCCCCCTACTATTGCTAAGGCCATGACTAAAGTATATATCACCACTCCATTCTGATTTCCATTTGAACTCATTCTCTAAAACAGAGTGTGTTTCTTGCATACAAATAATTTTAATATTTTCTTTGTCTTGTAGCCATGTAAAAACTTCATTTCTTTTGGAAATATTCGCCAAGCCATTACAGTTGTAAGTTGCTATTGTTGTACTACATGCCATACTTCATTTAAAGGAAAAATAAGGACTGGGCAAATCTTCTTTTCCATACTTGATAAGGATCCTAACAAACAATTTCACCCACATAAAATACTTACTAATATATTTGGAAAATCTTTATTGTCCCCTAGGGGCAATTTGGTTTGCAGCAGAGGTCCATACAAGCAATACATCCATAAAAACAGCACAATGACATAAATACATATAAAACATAACTACCATGGAAATCATCATGATGGACGTGAGTGAGATGAGGGACACAAAGACCAACAGTACATAGTAAAAGTGTACAGGAAACAATGCCTACAGCTTATTTAAAAACCCAACAGCTGATGGGACAAACTACCTCAGGTATCTGTTAGACATAACATGTGTATGTTATACACATAAAACACAAAAGTAGCAACACATGTCTGTATTTGCTTAAACATTAAATTCATAGCTGGTGTTCCTGTTGTTGCATCCCCTTTATTTTGCTTTAATTGAATATCTAGTGATGAAAAAGATTGGAGTAAGAAAAGTAAATCATAAAGCCCTGTCACTCAGATGGCCTCTCTACTAGCGGACGAGAACAAAAATAGTATTGAAAATATACAGGCGAGCAGGAGTTAACCTACAATTAATAAGAAAAATCTAAACAAAGGAAACAGACTATTTCATGATGTAGGCTAGTCCCCATTTTGCCTATATAAAACTAAAATTGAGATCTCCGTTTTTTTTGATGCAGTAAGCAAGCATATATAGCCTAAGCATTTGCAAAATGCTTTTCACTCACATATTTATAGTCCGAGAGTCTTTTCTGCCTCTTGCACCAGTTCAACAATATTCTGATCGTTCCGTCCTTTATTGTCCATCTCCCATTGTTGTCGCTGGTTTGTGTCCCGTTCCATGGTCCGTGTTACTTGTTGTGTAGACTCAGGTAGTACCGGGGCACACGCCAGCAGATCCCGCTCCTCAAGAGCCTTTGCCGCATCTTGTGGATTTTCATATATCTGCGATGTCCCATCCTCCCTAAAAACCTTCAATTTGGCGTGCCATTGTAGTTTATTTCCTTATTACCCTATGCTGCGCGTATTATTTGCTTCTTTGTATCAAAGTTCATGAAGGCCGCAATAATCGGTCTGGTAGGATTTTTCCCTTCTCTGTACAAGCGGTGCGCTCTGGTGATCTCCAGGTATTTTAAGCACTTTGTTGAACAGTTTTTTGAGGAAGGTTATCATATCGTTGCCTTCACTTTTCTCTGGTACGTTATATATATGCGAAGATTGTTTTGCCTCGACTTGTTTTCCAGGTATTCAGTGCGTTCCTCCATCTCAGAAACTTTGTTCACCAGATATTTAATCGATTTATGGTGCAGTATTTCAGTATCATGCATCTCACCGACCCGACACTCAACCTGTTCCACTCTGTCGCTCATTGTTTCCAAATCTCGGCGTAATTCCGACGTCTGTTGCATGATCGTTTTTATATCTTTTTCAGTCTCCACTCGAAATTCTCTGAAGTCCATTCTAAAGTCCTTTATGTCTTTCGACAGTGAATCCTTTATTTCGAGCATCAGGTGTTTTATCTCTCCCACTTCTGCCATTGTGGTGACTGGTGTCGGCGTCGCCAAATGTTTGTTTGCGCCTTTCTTACTTGCTCTGGTCGTCCTTATAGTCGTTTCACCTGAACCTAAATTCATTCCCTCATATAGGTTGATATGCGAGTCCATATATCACTGCACCATTTCTTTTACGCTTAAAATTGTGGGGTAGGAACGACACGCAGCTTTTTCACGCCGCTGCCATTACCGGAAGCTGAAGAATTGTTCTGAAGAGAACCATTTTATTTAGTGAAGTCACATTTCTTGATAAAGGACGTTTAAAACCAGCAGCAGCTGAACAAAGTATTAAGAAACAACATACAGGAGGTCACAACAAGTACGAGGAACAACAACAAAGAAAGCAACAGAGAAAACCTGAGAGAAACGACCACAGGACACAAACACTTACATATGAAAATACGTTTTGAAGCGGGACTTAAAAGTGTCAACAGAGGGGGGCAGACCTGACGGAAGGGGGGAAAGGTGTTCCACAGTTTAGGGGTGAAACAGCACGATCACCTTTGAGCTTGAGCCGTGAGCGAGGGACAGCCAGGAGGCCCACGTGGGACGATCTAAGGGGCCTAGATAAAGTGTACGGGCTAAGACGGTCGGTAATGTACAGGGGGGGCAAGCTATTCAGGGCTTTACAAACAAACAGCCTACTTCTTCAAATAAAATAAAATGAAGAGACCGGTGTGACTGACGGAGCGTCTAACAGCGTGGATCCACAATCTCCTCTCTGGGTTTTCTTTCAAACATTACATTCTGTAGAAGAAGAACGCAGGCTCGTCTGCTCGTCCGTTAGAGCGTCACATTCAACAACAACAACTGTGTTTAAAACATAATAAAATAAAACTGGTGAGAACACGTAGAGGTGACTCACTATGTAGAGGTCACTGACTCTGAGACTGGTCACTTCTCTGCAGCGTGCAGCCGTATGAAGCCTTTCTTTTCCGTCAGGTGGGCGGTTCCATGAGCGTGTGACATCACGTGAAAGCGTCCATATATTTATTTGACTTACTCATGAGTAAAGAGTTACTGTGAACATTACTGGCATGATAAGAGTCTCATTATTTCTGGGCTGAATGTTAGCAGACACAGTTGGACGTCACAGATCACATCTTTAAGGATGGAGGGAACCACGGCCTCGTGCTGCTGGCGTCTCAACAGATTAACGACGTGAACACAGCCCAACTCGACTGTAAACGTGTCATCAGAAGACGGATGCAGCTGCAGCTTGTGATTTCACACTTGGCTGGACGTAAAGTTCATTATTCAAGTTTAATGAACACTTTTTGTTTGCTCTTACTAAACAAACAGTCGTGTTCACCGGAGATTATTCCTCCGCTTCCTAATCAATGTCTCGACTGGAAGAAGAGGAATTCACAGGCTGTTATTTTAATTAGTACATTTATTTGAGGATTAGAGGGTTCTGCTGATTCAGCACGCACACAGGCTGACATCAAGACTTCTGAAGCATGAAGATGAAGTCGTGTTTATCTTCCTCTTTTAATCCCATTTGCATCGAACGTTCACACAGAATGTCTGACCTCACAGAGGCGAGCAAAACGTGAATAAAACATGATTGAAATATTAAAGAGAGGTTGTGATGTAAATGCAGATATATGCTTTTAGACATGACGTGACCTCCTGAACGGAACCTGAACTGCGGGTGAGGATGGCGAGGAAAATGTGGGTTAAGTAGTCAAATTTGAGCATGAGTTCAGGCAGCCCACAGAGTCACGCTCTACCGTCATGTCAGAGTTTTTGGTCACAGCTGATTTGCTTCAAAGCATCCTATTGGCCGAATAGTACTCATGCCGCTTTATTTAAGCTGCTCTAGCTGCCTACTCTTTGCTGCCGCCTGTGCAAACGCATTTCCATCCCTCCTCCATCCCAGCTCCTCCTTTCGTGCTGTTCTGACTTATTCAATGTCATGCTGTTGTCATTGAAGCTCAGTTTGGGTTTGTTGCTTCTCTCCCTGTCTTAAGCTTTCCTTGTAAGCACGGGATGGGCGGGAATGTGTGCTGTTCCTCCCAGCCCGTACAGTTGAAGAGAGAAATGAGCTCTAGAGACCCAAACTGTTTTTGTACCAGGCTGTAAACATGTTTATTTTAACATGGAGCTCTATGGGGACTGACTCACTGCAGGAGACAGACTCTAGTGGACACTGGAGGAACTGCAGTTAAATTGCAGCTCTGCATTGAATTAATTTCTCAGCCCCAAAGGTTGCAGTTTATGGACACGCAGATTTAAACTTGGAAAATCCCAGACAGATAAAGTCACACCTATTGAAAGGAAGAATTCATCATTTGATGTAAACGACAGACTGTGATGGAGACTAACAGGCTGAATGTTTGTTTTTATCGATGAATTGCTCAGTCGTACAGATAAGGGCTGACATGGACTCAGAACACATTTATCTCATCTAAACATGTGAGTTCACACACAGGCAGCAGTCAGCAGGCTCGGCAGTGACAGCAGGTCGCCTCCAACCTCTAATCAGTCTCACCTTCTGCACTCAGAGAAAGGCAGCACACAGTAAGCTGTCTTTACGGAGGCAGCGCTGCAGCTCTTCAGCCTGCTCGCTGTGCTCTTTGAAAGCCACAAAATGACAGCTTGTACCCTTCACTCAGAGGCCGCGGAAACTCTACGGGAATGGTCAACATCGCTGTGAACTTTTGCATTTTGCCGACGCCTGTGAGGGGAATAATAAAACCCAGGGAAGCTGCATGTGCGAGTTTTGTCGGTTTAAATATCACAAATATAAATCCTGCATAAAGAATCATAAACTCACCTTCAGCTGCGTGAAAGCTTCCTCGACTGTAACCGTAACGACAGCCCGTTTAAAAAAGTCCAAAGAAAAAAAGGAGATTTAGGAGAGAAGTGGGACTGAGGAGGGGAACCTTATATTACAGTACCTCATCACTGACTGCTAGAATAATAATCACTGCGATGACAGAGAGACTCGAATATATGAAGCCGTGGGAGAAAAAGAGATTGTAAAAATGAGAAAAGAAGAAAGATAAAGAGAGATTGAATCTCATCCTCTGAGACTTTCCTCGCCGTATGCCTCCATTAGCTGGGTCAGCAGTCTGTCTAATAAATGGATATTTCTGATCATTTTTCAAAGTGCTGTCTTTCTTTTTACATTTGCAGAGTTCACACAGTAGCTGGAGGAATATGAGTCTCTAACTCCAGCTCTGTGGTGAGGACGGGGTGAGTCCCTCCTCTTCGTTAAGACGGGACGCCTCAGCTGATTCATCACTGACCTTTAACCTCTGGGCCGTGTCTGTGCTGTCGGAGCCTTTTGGAGATTTGTTCTTGTAAATATCAGACGAATAATCTGTCTTTCCTTGAGCTTTATTTTATGTGTTTGTTAGCATTAATTAGCAGCTATCTGTGTGTGTCCCTCATACCTGACTTGATTCAGTGCTTTCACACAGACAACATTTTCAAGGTGAGCTTCATGTGTGACCGCAAACATTTTTCATCCTGACGTTACCTGGACTTTCTCCCTCCAGCCTCTGAGTAGATTTGGTGAAGTCGGGATGAGCTGATTTGAGAACGCAGCAGGAAATAATCAGGAGAATTCACCTCGCGCGAGTGGGAGGGGGTGGTGACGTTTATTCCCTGTGATCACTACACGACCATAGACTGTCTGCATGCCATCGCTACGATCTCCGTGCTCTAATGAACCTGCTGCATTCTGTTTCCTGTTCTCCAGTATGTTCTTCTCCACTCTTTAGTTCATATCACATTTCCCCGTTGTTATTTTTAACGTCATGTCTTGCCTCTTTTGTCTGAAAGAGGCAGGCTCCCGCTGTGAGCTGCATGTGCGAACAAGTAGCTCAGGAAATTTCAGGGGCAGCCTGTCCTGAAATTTTACAGAAATCTACTCAAGTGCATGTGTGAATACGTTTATACTGATTTATTTGTGGTGGCCTGTGCACAAAGAGTCAGAGTGTTCAAACTTCACTCTGTCATATTCTACATTTGTTCAAAGTTATTTCATTGAAAGCATACTGTGTTCTCACATCAGCTCTCCTTGACGTCACACTTTAGGAGGAGGCTGGCGGGAATAATTCCAAACACACTCAACAAGAGAATATGTTTAAAGTTGGATTAAATCTTTAACAAAGTCAGATGTAAACAAAAGTAGTATTGAAGCTTTTAAATTCTCAGAGACAGAGATCGACAGCAGTGGCTCACTACTGCCATCTGAAAGTGGAACATCAGAGAAGTCACAGGTGCGGTTTGCTGTAGGCTGGAAGTTCAGCCACTGAATCTGAACCCGAAGCGACGGCGAGCAGAAAGAAGAGAATGTGTCGGATCGATACCTGCCTGTTGGACGAAGCAGGCCAAAGCAGAAAGAAGAGAAGAAAGAGGAGGAGGAGGAGGTGTGCACACTTCAGTCTCACCCACGGTGGACGTGGGTGTCAGTCATTATTAGCTCGGCGCTGACGGGTGAGGAGGCGAATGTTCTGGGAGATTCACAGAGGTCAGACAAAGGGCAGCAAGAAGAGAGAGGAAAGTGGATAAATGTCTACAGAGAGAAGTTTTAAGGAAGAGTGTAAAACTTTGTGTCTCTGGGTGTTTGTGGATTCTGCACCAGCTCCACATCTGGAGGAGTCATGACAGCCGTCATCATGTGAGAATGATAAAATGCTGGAAGGCGTTCCTGTCAGCCTTTCTACATATTACAAATCTTGTTAGGAAATCTGGTCACCGTTTTGATCGCAGGCTGCCCCCCTGGAAGACATAAATGACATATTTTACATTTATTCATGACTTTTACGTGGCCTCAGACATGTGAGAATGGAAGGCAGGAGACATTTGAAATCATCATGCGCAGCAGACGAAAGGCCCTTTGACTCGCCAGCAGAAATAAGGAATATAAATGTAAGGACAGGTAAAGATTCCCCTCTATGTTTTTCCTCCTCCGACCCTGACAGACAGACTGTGATTTACAAAGATGGAGCTCTGTAGGTGGAGGCATTGTGAAAAGGCCTGTGGCAGCCTGTGTGTCTGTTTGTTATAAAATTCAATCTCAAAGTGTCAGAACATCGAAAACACCGACCCCCAGATTTCAGACGACACAATGAAGGAAAGACTGCGATGGAGAGCCAGGCTCGGATATTTTCCTCTGAGGGTCGAACATAAATGTAATGTTTTACACAACACAACAGAACTACGATTCTGCAGACGAGCATGGGTTGTTGACGTCGTATAGATGTAGTTTTTCATTGTCAGCCTCTCTATTCAGCACCGGAATTAAAATTCTGTTGAACTAATTATTCACATATATTTAATGGCGTCCCACAATGCATGTGTAGATGATGTATCTAAGCTGTAATGCAGCCACCTGCCACTAGTTGGGTCCGCAGCTCTGGTTAACAGTTTTCTCCGCTTTTCTCCTTCAGAAAATAAATGAATCGTTGAACAGGCCAAAAAAAGGGTCCAAACTGAACACTCTTGTAATTGTGTAGAATTTAGGAGAGAAAGGGGAATGATGGGTGGGAAAGGAGCCGCAGGTCGGACTTGAATCGAAGCCGCCTGCTTGAGGGATCACAGCCTCCGTACATGTGGCGTGACCTGACCGCCAGGCCATTGCCAGCCCAAATGTCTAATCCGGTCTGAATCAACCCTCTGCTGCGACCAGAATAATTCAGATTTTTGGGTCAACGTTGTCCCAGTCAGACTCAAAAGTTTTGAAACTGGACATAAAAACAAAGATTGTATTTCCTGATTTAATCCTACTTTTCTTACAACGGACAATCAGGACTGCAGAAAAGATCATCGGTGTCGACCTTCCCCCCATCCAGGACTTATACCGGTCCAGGGTCAGGAAACGGGCAGGTAGCATCGCTGCAGACTCCTCACACCCCGTACACAAACTTTTCAAACTCCTCCCCTCCGGCAGGCAATACAGATCACTGTAAGCCAAAACAACCTGTCAGAAGAACAGTTTCTTCCCCCAGGCTGTCACTCTGATGAACGCTAAACAATGACAGAGTGTCAGACCTGCTGCTGTGAAGTACCGGTAACCTTAGTTTCTTCCCCCAGACTGTCACTCTGATGAACGCTAAACAGTCACAGAGTGTCAGACCTGCTGCTGTGAAGTACCAGTAACCTTAGTTTCTTCCCCCAGGCTGTCACTCTGAGTGTCAGACCTTTCGCTGTGTAATAAACCCTGGAACAAAACTGTCACTGTGAATGTACATATACGTAAATATATACTATTTTTATTTTATTTAAATTACCATCTACGCACACTCTTTAATGTAAATACTGGAAATACTGTTTACTGTTTACTTCAGCATATTTTGCACTACTCACCACTGCACTATTATCTTATTTAGTCTTGTACATATTAGTATTTAATTACTTGTTTATTTTGAGTTTATTGTTGATATTTAATGTTATACCTTTGTACAAAGAGAGCACAGTCTACCATAGTTAAATTCCTTGTGTGTTAAACATACCTGGCCAATAAAGCTGATTCTGATTCTTACAAACAACCCACTTTCACGATTTGATCCGATACCATAGAGACTACTCTTCAAAAACTGGGTCCTGGATGATCCATGGTCCACTGTGAGTCCAGTGGCCGCCCCGGTGTGAGTCTCACTGAACCCTGATGATTATACGATCTGTGCATTCACCAGATTAATCGGACCTAAACGCTCTCAGGGAGTCTCGGAAAGTTCATCACTGAATATTTCCCATAAAGCCCTCTGCCGCAGAGATTTAAAGCAGCAGAATATAAAACACAGATCACATCTTTAATCCCAGGGTACCTGCTGATGAATCATTAATGCTGAGGTGCGGAGAGTTCGAGTCGAGGGTCGCACAAGTCCTGCTGAGTGACTGCAGCCTGTGAACCCTCTGAATACTGCATGTCCACGGGCTCATTTATTCAGGGAGGTCGCCACGTTAGCGCTCTATTTATCTCTCTCTCCTCTTAAATTGTTCTCTCCGTTAGTGTGCCACACACGCGCACACACGCACACAACCACACACACTCATACACACACACGCACAGCAATTTTCTCAAACAGCATTCGGGCTGGAAACGTAACTTTTCCACTTTGCAGGAAACTTTAATCGAGCACTTTTCCGCATATTAACACCTTAAATCATTTTGAAGCCCACTCAGCTCATCATCTCCTGCTTTCATTAACTCCGTCTCATAAAGAGCAGGAGGAAGACGGCGTTTGACAGGGAGACAATGAGCGGCATGCGCGTCGTGAGCGAGGAGGAAAGTATAAAAAAGTGCTGCTGGTGAGAAACTTAATAATCTCCATTTAATATGAATATATATTCTGCAGTTTATGGACGCCCACACGGACACGTTCATGAGGGCGTAGAGAGACGATTCAGATATGATACTTACATGAATCCATTCATCTGTTTGATTTCTCTCTGTAGTGCAGAGTGTTCCTGTTTTTGTGTCAGGTGTGTCACCTGGCTGTGTGTGTGTGTGTGTGTGTGTGTGTGTTTGTGTGTGTGTGTGTTATCATAACTGCTCACTAAAGCAAACACTGCTGTGTGCGTGACAATCGTGCAAACACAGTCATTACAGCGTTTTGTCTGCAGCTTCTGTTCTCGTCCTTCTGTACTGGGAGTCATTTCTTTAATGTGTTGTATGAAAACAACTAAAGACAAATAAGCGGCCATCGGCTCCTGGGATTTAAAAGTCCCTTCATTTCTGTTTTTGAGCTCCAGTCTGTAGATATTGAGCTGGGGGCCTTACTGTGCATCGTTCATGAATGAATGAAAAAAATTATGCAGAGCTTTGCTTGACCTTGCTGCCAATTCTTCCCAGTGGCCAATCATAAGCTCCTTTCACAACGCCAATTTAAGGCTGGCCTGAGCACGGAGCATCAATTTACCACAGAGCAGATCGAGTGGGACAGGAAGTCAGACACCGAAACAACATTAAATTATATGGTTTATTTTCAGAATAAAACACTCCGTTTTGTTGGTTGAGAACAATGACCGTATGTGTGTTTGTTTATAACACACACATTGTATTAACTCGCATGATTCTGTAATTAACGCCTGAACGCCTTTGTCTCCGGACTCCAGCTGTCCGGCCGTGCTGCTCCGAGAACGCAGCCTGTGGGTGTTGATGGACGAGAGAGCACAGAGCTGTACCGGAGCGGAGCTGACACACAATGCACACGTATCTGGTGGGAGTTCTGGGTTAGGCCCGCTTCAGACCGCAGTTACATCAACGCACTTGAATGAAATGCACTCAAATAAATGTGTACGGCTGGTAAAAACATTGTTGGCCGGTAGATTTTTTCATCTGACTGCTGCCTTGGCTGGTGAGTCCCCCCAGTCCAGTAGGGGGCCCCCAACAGCTGACAAACTTTAAACCACAGCATTGTCTCAAAATCTGCACATTTTGCAATGGCAGTAGGTAACCTCCCTAAGGGGGCCCCATCTGATAGCACTCCCTCTCAATACCCTGCTGAGGGTCGCAGCATTATTGATGTGAATTTATCAATGAAGGAAAATGAAGAGGGATAATCCGTCTGGGAGAGAAAGAAAGAGGAAAATAATAATGAACGCTGTTTGGAGGGGGCCCCAATGAATTTTGCCCCAAAAGACCCTAGAATCGCCCCTGCACGCCCCATGTACCGAGGCTGCAGTCCTCAAAGTGGTTCCTGTGGCTCCTTTGCCGAACGTCATTCTCCACTCTCCAGATACAAACAGATTCAACTGCTGGATGAACATTTAATTGACGTGGCAGAGAGTGAGCCATTTGTCTCATAATACAAATTATGATGATTTAATTATCCATGAAATGACTCCACAAAAAGTTTGCAAACTCCGCCTCTACAGCCTGGAAAGAAAGCTGATCGTATTACTGGTGAATTTTTGTATTACTTTTTTTCTTAGAAGATTTGCTTCTCTTTCTTGGTCAATAAACTCTCTTCTCTTTCCTTCTGGCTCAGATTAAATGATTCTTTCTTTAAATATGTTCATGACAGAATTATTCAGTCATTCTTTTGCATTCCTGTCCTATAATAACTCATCTTTGCACAGCAGCACGCCTCCTTGGCCCCCAGCAGGAGTGACTAAATGGCTTCCTGTGCTTGGAGCTGTCACACAGACCTCACCGAGCTGCAGCTGCTGGGTGTAAAACAGGCCAACGCTTCAGCAGGGAAATGATTTTATCTGCTGACTGTTTAAAGTCCGACCTGGCCCAAGCATCACTCACTCAGCTCCTTCTTTACGACTCCATCTGTCTGCTCCCAAACTGGGATGAAGGTGTGTGAAGAGGGGGGAAAGTGAGCTGCAGGTTCTTCTTCTACTGTTTGGAGAAGGTGAACAGTTTTGGCTCCAGTCTGCATCAACACACGGACTGTTCGTGTGAGAGGAGAAGTGCATACAGAGAAGTTTAAGGATGGAAATGTTTGTGTTTTACGATCCTGTCGAGAAGTCTGTGTCAGGGACTGTCGAGTCATCGCCTAAAAAAGAACACTTTCTACTCTGGGTGTTTGACTGATTTGTCATTGCTGTCTTTTACACTTTGTTATAAATAAACCAGAAAAAACTTTCAACAAAGTATTTTTACCTTTAGTGTGGAGAAGAGGCTGTTACTCCGAGCTGCTCCCTCTAGAGGTGCAAATCCAGGATAGATCCTAATTTCTTCATCTTTAAAGGAGCAATCTGTAACTCTGACCCCTAGTGTTTAAAATGGGTACTGCAGTCCAAATTCTAAACATTGTAGAGCCCCCTCCTCTCTAGAGTGGATGCTCACGCAGGTTGCCATGTGGTGGACACTGAAGCTTCAGTGTTTAGCCAGCTCTGCATCGGTCTGTAAACCTTTCTGCGTTCTAACCTCTCTCCATTTTTCAAAAGCATCTCCAATATTGATCCTAGTTTGAGCACGTTTCTGCTCGTAGAGCTTATTAGAAACATGCAGAGGCTTTTTAGGTCGATCTCACTGATTGGACCTTTAAAGGCTTTGAGAGAAAACCTAGTGGATTCTGAGTCCTACTTTCACTTCTTGCAAGCGGACGACAGAAAGGAGCATCCAGTGAACAAGACGCCTAATTTAGTTTGTCGTTGTTGTTCTGCCGAGCAGCACAGAGAATATTTGGGGCATCAGTTCTCTTTCTTACACACTCGTCATCAGTACGTCTTCACATCAAGAAGCATCTTTTTCTGCTCCGTGTTATCAGAGTCTCTGGAGGAAAGCGTGAGCTCGGGCAGGATTATTCTTTAATCATCACAGGTAAGAAGCATGAAGGACTCTACAGGTATTGTTCCCTGTTTGGTAACAAAGACAGTGAGGAGAGCTAAGCTCCTGATTGGGTAAGTATAGTCAGGATGTGTCGCTGAAAATATGAAGACGAGCATGTGATAAAAAAAAGGAGTCTGCAAACAGAAGCCTGAAACTAACACAAAACAAAGAGAAGCATATTCTAGCTGAAGCTGACATAAGCAATGCTAGAACTGGGCAATGCCTCAAATAGGTCATAGACTGTAAAAACAAATGGACGACGAGCCTCAGCCTCCTCCCATTGAACACGATGAAGACAAAATATCTCTGTGACGGGTACTGACTGACTGAGAATTAGAACCAGAGTCTGGGGTCAAAGGTCACGCGACATAGACAAGACCAGGATCAAGGCAGGGCGAGACTAAGACAAGACCATTATCAAGGCCGGGGCGAGACCGAGACAAGACCAAGACATATAGGGATCGAGACCAAGGCAGGGCCAGGACAAATAGTAATGACTGTAGTGACGTGTAAAAATAGCCTCTCAGTGATGGTCTTGACCGGTCTTGATTTAATATCCAGAGTCCGTCCAGTCTGACACCCAGACAAGACCGAGTAAAAGTGCTTTCGATTACGAGAAGGGACCCAGACCTTCAAAAAGGGGTGTTGAGGTCGACCTTGAGTACTACGACACTAAATGAGGGACTTCTTTTTAGTCCTGATCCATCGATCTGAGCAGCTTATGGATGGTTAATGTGGGACTTTTTATTGCCTA
The DNA here is from genome assembly GCA_020745685.1 of Tautogolabrus adspersus. Classification (NCBI taxonomy): domain Eukaryota; kingdom Metazoa; phylum Chordata; class Actinopteri; order Labriformes; family Labridae; genus Tautogolabrus; species Tautogolabrus adspersus. The sequence goes on along the minus strand of CM036549.1, from coordinate 14,330,902 downwards.
CATGTAGCGTGCTTTTAAGGAAAAATTAAGTATAATATAGCAACCTTTGTACACTGCTCGATGCTTCGTAGAATTATTCATGTAGAAGTATTTATAGTTGGGAAAATAATAAAAAGTTGAACTTCTTCCTCTGCTTTTCTGACAGTGTCCCCGAGGTCGTCATCATCTCTCTCTCCGGATGTGATGCTCATCTTCACTTTAATCTTGTTCATCTCCTCCAAGTGAGATTGATGTCATGGGAAAAAGCAGATCAATATCCACGTTTCCCTGGGGAGGGAGATTAATGTGGCACGAGGAGCCGCTTGAAAGGCAGTTAAGTAGAACACTTCCCCTGGAGGAGATCATTCACGTCTTAATTAGCCGTTAATGGCACACAAAGTGACATAATACATGTGCATGTGCTCCGATGTTCCAAAGTGTGCATGTGTGTTTCTGTCATATCAGCGTTTAATAACATTTAACTTCCCTGTATGAACTCCCGAGTGGGCCACAGAGCAGCGCCTGTTACCGGGCATCATTAATAAGAGATGACGGCTGCACATGGCGCTGTTTGATGATAATATTAGTGTTTTCAGTCTGCAGGATCCGCCTTTAACTGCAGAATAATAATAAGCCCATGAAAGCTTATTCTGCTGCCAAGTTCAGCGTCCCAACGTGAACACATTGTACTGATCAATAATCAGCCTCATCGTCCATCGCAGACTTCAGTTTGGCGTCTGATATGCTGAGCGAGGGGACCAAAAACTTGGAGGAATGGACCAAAATGTGCCCTTTGAAACAAGGTTGGCGAACTTTCCTGTGAACATTAACCCTGTGTGTCACTTTAAACGAGTATTCTGACTAGGGCCCGTCTGGGGCCGATACGATATACCAGGGGTGGCCAACCAGTCAGAGACTAAGAGCCACATTTTCTACTGTGTTACTGCAAAGAGCCACATCATACACACAGGCACACACGAACATCCCCCCGTCCCTTCCCCTCTCTTTTGCTCTCTGCCTTTCTCTGTCCCTCCTGCACTCTCGTCCTCCTCCACGTTCATCTCTATTTCTCTCACACACAGATTTCAAATCTAAAAATTAACAATAGCCTTGACACTCACACACACACCTTCACACAAACAGACAGACACACACTCACACAGACAGACACACACACACCCTCACACACACACACACACACACACACACACACACACACACACACACCCTCACACAGACAGACACATACCTCTGCTCAGCCACATTTCCTGTAAATGTCACACACCAACATGATATTGACCAAAAATGGACTTAAAAGTAACTAAGACCACAGGCCAGTCATTGTCAACAATGAATATTGTCTCACACACACAAACTCTCAGCTAAATCAAGTCCACAAACAAAAACATACAATTTACAATAGCATCCACTCCACAGAACAAAATACGTGAAAATCATTGAGATTCCGTATATTGTGTTTTATTTTGAAATTGACCGGATGTTTTGTGCGTTTCAGAATCAGAATCAGAATCAGAATTGTGTTTATTGCCAAGTACATTTACACATACAAGGAATTTGTCTTGGTGTATTGGTGCAAAAACAAAAAACAGTTAACAGGGAAAAACAGCCAAAAAAAACTTAAATAATATAAAAAATAAGAAATTTACCAATATAAACAATAGAATTTAAAAAATGTCAAAAAATAAAGAATAATAATAAAAAATAACAAAATCTACAAGCTGCAATGGAGTGCATGTGAGAAAAAGAATGTAAAGTCCAGTGAGCGTTAATGTAACGCATAAAAACAGTTTAAGCCTTCACATCACTGTGATGTTTTCTGACTGTGGGGCTGATGAGAGTCTGTGTTATGTGGGAGGAGGGGGGGGGGGGGCAGGGACATTGTTCATGAGGCTGACAGCAGAGGGGAAGAAACTGTTCTTGTGGCGAGAGGTTTTGGTCCTGATGGACCGCAGCCTCTTGCCAGAGGGGAGAGTCTCAAACAGTCCATGTGCGGGGTGAGAGGGGTCGGCCACAATCTTACCTGCACGCCTCAGGGTCCTGGAGGTGTACAGGTCGTGGAGAGATGGAAGATTGCAGCCAATCACCTTCTCTGCAGAGCGGATGATGCGCTGCAGCCTGCACTTGTCTTTTGCTGTGGCTGCAGCGTACCAGACTGTGATGGAGGAGGAGAGGATGGACTCGATGATGGCAGTGTAGAAGTGCACCATCATGGTCTTTGGCAGGTTGAACTTCTTCAGCTGCCGCAGGAAGTACATCCTCTGCTGTCCTTTATTGATGAGGGAGGTGATGTTCAACTCCCACTTGAGGTCCTGGGCGATGGTGGTCCCCAGGAAGCGGAAAGACTCCACAGTAGACATCGTGGAGTCACCGATGGTGATGGGGCTGGGGGCGGCTGCGTTTTTCCTAAAGTCCACAACCATCTCCACTGTCTTCAGAGCGTTAAACTCTAGGTTGTTTTCACTGCACCAGGTCACCAGATGGTCAGCCTCCCACCTGTAGGCAGACTCGTCCCCACCAGAGATGAGTCCAATGAGGGTGGTGTCGTCTGCGAACTTGAGGAGCTTGACAGACTGGTGACTGGAGGTGCAGCTGTTAGTGTACAGGGAGAAGAGCAGAGGAGAAAGAACGCAGCCTTGAGGGGAGCCAGTGCTGATGGTCCTGCTGTCCGAGACATTCTTCCCCAGCTTCACCTGCTGTCTTCTGTCAGACAGGAAGTCTGTGATCCACCTGCAGGTGGAGTCAGGCACGTTCAGCTGGGACAGCTTGTCCTGGAGCAGGGCCGGGATTATTGTGTTGAAAGCAGAGCTGAAATCCACAGACAGGATCCTGGCGTAGTTCCTGCTGAGTCCAGATGCTTGAGGATGGAGTGGAGTGCCAGGTTGACAGCGTCGTCCACAGACCTGTTGGCTCTGTAGGCAAACTGTAGGGGGTCCAGGAGGGGGTCTGTGATGTCTTTGAGGTGTGAAAGCACCAGGCGCTCAAAGGACTTCATCACCACAGAGGTCAGGGCGACGGGTCTGAAGTCATTAAGTCCTGTGGTCCTTGGTTTTTTGGGGACAGGGATGATGGTGGAGGACTTGAAGCAGGCTGGCACGTGGCATGTCTCCAATGAGGTGTTAAAAATGTCTGTGAAGACTGGAGACAGCTGACCAGCACAGTGCTTCAAGGTGGAGGGAGAGACAGAATCTGGTCCAGCTGCTTTGCGGGGGTTCTGTCTCTTGAAGATCTTATTTACATCTCTTTCAGTGACTGAAAGAGGTGTCGCTGGGGTGTGGGGAGAGAGGGCTGTTAGGGCTCGTTGAGAGTCCTGAGACCCTGTTGTGGTGGGGGAGGTGAGTTGTGAAGTGGAGTCGTTGGTTTCCGGGCTGTCCCATTGTCTTTCAAAGCGACAGTAGAACTCGTTCAGGTTGTTGGCCAGACGCAGGTCACTTACAGAGTGGGGGGTTTTAGGCTTGTAGCTGGTGAGCTGTCTGAGACCCTTCCAGACTGAGCCAGCATCTCTATCTGAGAACTGTTGTTGTAGTTTCTCAGAGTAAAGACGCTTGGCTTCTCTCACCGCCCTGCTAAAGGTGTATTTAGCCTTTTTAAAACTCCCTGTCCCCACTCCTAAAAGCCACCTCCTTTTCCTGCCTTAACCATCTGAGTTTAGCTGTGAACCAGGGCTTGTCGTTGTTGTAGCTCACTGTAGTGTGTGATGCTACACATAAGTCCTGGCAGAAGCCAATGTATGACGTCACAGCCTCTGTGTACTCATCCAGACTGTTTGAGGTAGTCCTGAAAGCATCCCAGTCAGTACAGTCTAAGCCAGTCAATCCCAGTCAGTACAGTCTAAGCATCCTTGTCTGACTTCCTGTCCGGCTTGTCATATTCTGTCCAACTTGACGCGTGCCTGCAGTGGCACGCTCCGGAGACGGACAGCAGCGTTGACTAGAGTGGCAGCTAAGTACAGCGTAGTGCGGGGCACTGACGGACCGCGGCGCGCACGGAGTATGTGTGAATTACTGACATGCACGGGCAATGTTAAACACAAACACAAAAAAAGAACACATAAAATTCGATATGACCTGAAGAGCCGCATGAGACCGGGCAAAGAGCCGCATGCGGCTCTAGAGCCGCGGGTTGGCCACCCCTGCGATATACAGTATGAGCCGATATCTTTCTTAGATCTATCTTCAATTCGTAGAGATAAACACATCAAATATAACTGGAAAGTAACTGCGCTTGTACGTGCATCACCGGTTGACACCGCTATATGGATTACAACAAGCATCAGTGCTAGTGTAAACAGTGATACTCAAATGCTATTTGACTGGTGAATCTATATATCAAATATCGACGTATATCTGCGATTAGCCGTTACAGATATGTTAATATCGGCCGATATTATCAGCTGGCCGATTAATCGGTTGGGCTCCAATTCTGACACCTTTGAATGCACAGAGAAAGTGTTGTTATTGTGAACGGTACAAAACATAAAACATAGTTTGCAAATGTGAGCAAACAACAGCTCCTGCATGGATTTTTTATTCATAACTTACTGCTCATTTCCACGTACTCTGCGTGCGCCGCGGTCAGTCAGCGCTGCGCACTACGGCTCCCTTCACTGCCACTCTGGTCGATGCACCGTGGTCCGTCTCTTTTCTCTGGAAGCCTTCTGTGGCGGGCACAACGCTGCAGGGCTGCCAGGGGAGGGCTGCTCTCCAGGTCTGGGAGAAGAGTGTCTATGTAAGAGGTTTCAGCGGCTTGAAGCCATCTGGTGAAATTCTTGGTTTCGTATCGGGGAACTATGGCGTGATTTGGAGAACAAGACGTTTAGCGCCCTCTGCAGACTCATCCTGGGATTACTCCAAAATACGTTTACCTCATGATTTGAAACTTTGACCACCTTTAGTTTGGTCACCAGCATTGTAACACTATGAGTTTAAAACTGGAGATCAGCAGAAGAGGTCAACTTATACACACACATACATCATAAAGGAAGAGCTCCTCTATCCTCTTATTATTGGATGGATGTTGAAAACCTTGGACATGTTGACCTAAAAATAAATCAGTTACATGTTACAGATTTCTCCATTTGTTTCTAAATCATGCTCGGCTCCCACAGAGGACGTTATACAACTGATGCGTCCATGCACTGAGATGCTATTAATACTTCCTGTTCTAAATTCACCTGCAGTTACCAAACGATTCTCTGCTTCCTGTAGACTCGAAAAAGAGCCTCCACGTATGTTTCTGAAGAGGCCCACTCAGAAATATACAGTACTCCATCATATTGTCAGGAATGTGAGTCATATGCTTACACAACGTTTAGTCCTACTGAAGCATTAATGAGTGGATGTGGATGAAAAGCCTCTGTCTTCCTGTCTTTGTTAGCATGTTATTGTTGCTCGCTCTCTGCAGGCCTGAGCTGGAAGCTGCCGGGGCAAAGCTGCACAACCGAACGAGCTCCTGCAGAAGAGACCGGGCTGCAGAGCGAGTGGGAGGACGCTCCTTTGTTGTTGAAAACAGAGTTTGTCAGACTGTGTGAGTCAGTCGCTGCTGTCATGTAACGCTTAAAGAAGAGCTTTGTTTTATTCCCTGCAGTGCGGCGCTGTTTACGAAGGTGATTAACACCCATTAATGCTCCTGGGAGGGGATCAACGGAGCCACACTTCTCTGTGATGGAGGGCAGATGTTTAACCAGCTGTTCTATTTCTACATTACTGAGAAAACACACAGTGGGTGAACTTTTATACTGATTGGTAGTAATAGGAGCTAGGCGCCAGGTCCCCACCACTGTGTATCAATCTGTGTGTCCATTTGCATGACTTATTTACATCAATTTGATCCGTCCAGTTTGCAGCGTGGATTATGTGCTCCAGATATCCTGTGAGCTCCAGAATCTGATTAAAGCGGACCAAAAGGTTAATTGCGGCTGACATCATGGCTTGTTAGAGCAGAGGAGACGTCTAATGAGATTGTCTGCTGATATTTTACACCACAACTTAATCCTCGATCGTCCCTCGTTATCCCGGTGCCCCCTCACCCTCCCATCCAGAGCAGCTGAGGCTCTGAGAGTGAACACTGGTGACTTCTTTTAACCTCCAGCTGTGAAAGTCTTGGCTAGCAGCGCCACCTTTTTACTGTCTTTTCTCAGTCATGAGGTCATAATGGTGCATTTAAAGCAAACAGTGGTATACTGTTTAGTAAGTAAAGCTTGTGGAGTTTCTGGTTTGATTGAAAAGACTCCTCAGACAACAGGTGAGTAGAGGAGGTGGGCAAAGAGACTCGTGGGCTGTGCTTCAGATCTTTCACTGTAGGCTGAGAGATCAACTAGCCAATGAGAGCCTGAGTTGAAAGGAGGTGTCTGCCCCAATTCTGACGTCTCTACACCCAGCAAATTTCTTGCAACTGTGCTGATGACTGACGTTTCATGTGGCCAATGAGATTCTGGACACGTGAATAATGCTGCTTCAACCAACACCTCCGATCCTGAGAGCGGGATTCAAGAAAAGCAAGAACTTTTAAGTCTGGATCTGAATCTTTAGGCCAATTTTACAAGATTCTGAAGAAACTTGTTAGAGCGTAACTCCCTCTTATTTACGACACACTGACAGAGATGAACAAACGTGAAGACTTCACTTCTGATGAGACAAACCTAATTGGGCACATCATCAAAGGTTTACTAAAGGTGTTCACATCATCATTAGAATAACTGAATTCACTGGAATAAAGCACCAAAATTATTACAACCAGTTCATGAAGTCGACGCCTGGTCTCCTGCTGTCTTTTGTAAATGTGGTTATGAAGAAACTGTTTTTCAGTTTGCATCAAATGAGCCTCATTTACTTCACAGACCTTTAACACAGTGAGCTGACCTCATCACAGAGGACGAAACTCGGATGTTCACAGGTGAACTTCTTGTTGTCTCCTCTTAACGGAGAGTCGGAGCCTCGTTAGAGACGAAATGCATCACATTTTATGCATTTAGTTTTTTCCCCTCCTGCATTAATCATAACAGATTACTAATTTATCACCAAAGGGCGTCTTTGTCTTTGTCTTTGCTTACTTGTTTTCTGGCCTGGTTCCATTTTTTAAACCTCGTTCATCATCCTTATCAGCAGCTCTGCACCTTATTGTTGTTTTAGTTTACATTCTTTCAGCACGCACGTTTTTCTTTGGGTTTGACAATTGTTTGAGGGAAAGATAATGAGCGCCAGGACATAGTCATAGCCCTGCTGCTTATCGCTGTTAGTACAATCAGTCAGCCTTAAATGTCGACATAGAGCCGAGTTATCAGCGGGGCCATGTGTGCTGTACTGACATGGAAGAGGAATGATCATTTCATTTTTACAGTCACTGCCCTATTAAGAAAACTGCACGAAACAATCACGCTCCTTTAAACAAGGAAGTTAACTGTGAACACAAACAGATTCAGTGGAACCTACACTTAAAGAGATCGCAACCACCTCCCTAAGGCCGGACATGGTACTCTGGTCTGGTATCAGGAAAGCTTTCATCCTCGAATTCACAGTACACTGGGAGGGCTCTGTCGACGAGGCTTATGAGAGAGAAAACCTTTACGCTATCCCGAGTTAGCAACAAAAGCACAGGCCTGCTCGTGGTACCTACAGTCTCTAAATGTACTACCGGAGGTAGAGCCTTCAGTTATCAGGCCTGCTCATGGTACCTACAGTCTCTAAATGTACTACGAGAGGTAGAGCCTTCAGTTATCAGGCCTGGTCGAGGTACCTACAGTCTCTAAATGTACTATGGGAGGTAGAGCCTTCAGTTATCAGGCCTGGTCGAGGTACCTACAGTCTCTAAATGTACTATGGGAGGTAGAGCCTTCAGTTATCAGGCCCCGCTCCTCTGGAATCATTTACCAGTCGGGGTCTGGGAGGCAGACACACTTTGTACTTTTAAGAACAGACTTAAAACATTCCTTTCTGATAAATCTTATAGTTAGGGCTGGCACAGGTATAGACCAGCTCCTAGTTATGCTGCTATAGGCTTAGACTGCCAGCGGAACTGGCACCTTGAGCTCCTATCTCTCTCTCTCTCTTTCTGTGTGCATTCTCATCATAATACTGCATGTCGCTATCTGTAAATCTTAGTTACTAGCCACATATTTTCCTTGGAGCTCCTGATCTCTCTCGTAGGTTCCTCTGGATCGTTGGTGGGACAGCCTGCTGCTATTGACTATCATTTTAAGTACATCTTAATGCTTAAATGTAGGTCCCAGATTGTTTATGTTGGCCTCGTATTGTTTGCTGCTCTGTGGCTCTTCTCTTTCATTACTCTGAATGTTTTCTAAAGGTTTCATTCGGCCTGTGCGACGTTTGTTTTCCTCACATTTGTCTAGACTTGAACTTTACAGACTGCTGCTCCAAGCCAAACTACTGTGTGCACCCTGTACATATTTAAACAGGCTGCACATGCTTTAGTTCAAGCAATTAAAACCTTAAAACGTTAATTAACTTTGCCAACTTGTATTAGGACTGAACCACGGGGTAATGAAAACAAATCTTCTGCACGTCCTGACTGCTGACAGCGACCTTTGATGTTTCTCAGACCATTATGAAGCCCGTGCATCAACGCAGCTTTAAGATATGAACCATAAACACAAGAGCATGATGTGAGTGTCAATCAGCTGTCAAGGTGACGACCAAAGATCGGATTAAAGGTGAACAAACAGCCTTTGAATTGGCTGAACCACTATCGCGTTCAGAGCCAGAGGAGGGGGGGGGGCAGACTTTATTATCAGAGACAGTGCACATTAATCATTAGCTGTAAATACTAATTAACATATGCAGTGACAATTAAAATACCAGAGAAAACATTGAACAGTGCTGGTTATAAAGTCTAGTGAGACTAATTAAGATAACCTGAATAGATGCCATGTCATTTTTCATCTGCGTCGGCTAACAGCTCTGTCTTCATCCTGAAATATGGGTCTTGAATTTCAGTTCTGAAAAATTCAAAGGTTGTTTGCTTCCCTCAGATCCAAAGGGAGGGTGATCCACAGTTTAGAGCCATTAAAACCGAGAGCGGCCTAGAGGGCCACCGCACTGTGGAAGGAGAGTTCATGCACACAGAGTCAGAGACAGTGCAAGGGTTGATCATTACGGAAAGTTTAGTAGATGAGCAACAGGACTTTAATTCAATGTATTAAAGATACAAGCAGACAATGAAGTGATGTGAGCAGAGAGAGAGAATACAAGTTTCCTGTGTTGGTCTAAAACCTGAAGGCTGCTTTCTGCATCAGCTTTACCCTAAAGTAAAGCTGCTCCATCCTCCCTTCTGGGCCTCAGTACATGTGTGGTGGTGACTGTGTCTGCAGAGACCCTGTCCTCTGACTGGATTTTACTGTTCTGGTTTGTTTTGGTTGATTCAGGACGTTTCTGGGCAGAGCTGGTGTGTTTCCTCCAGCCAATGACAGCGCAGCAGGTGAGTTTAAGAGTGGATACAATTCAGCAATTGGAAGCAATTCAAACCGGCGAATATGACGAATGTGGACGTAGCAGCAAAGAAGAGAAAATATAATCACAGTGAGGTGAAACACCAAGCGGATAAAGCTCGTTCTAAAACGAGGGTGAACCTTGTGTTGGCTTTTACCCGTGGACGTGGAGTTTGTCTGCTTCCTGTTGGACAGGCAGGTGACAACCACCGGCGGTTAGCTTGTGCTAGCGTGCGTTAGCTTGCAGTATAGGTACAAGCAGTAAACGTACACACTACGTCCTGCAGGGGGCGTGAGCTTCTGGTGGTGATGAGCCCAGGAGGAGGGGCCACGTTTGAATGTTTACAGGCTGCAACAAAAAGTGCTGCTGACTCTGCCTTCAAATGTATTTTAGTTCTGAATGTGTAAAAACGCAAAGACAAATTATAGTGCAGTGCCTCTCCTGTCTTATATGATAAATACATTTTTAAACCTGTTCAGTTACATCGCTGGACTCTGTTTGAAGAACATGTGATGGGTCACTGACCATCTTACTGGCTCGCCTTAGAATAGCTTGTTCAAAAACAGTCTGCATGGATGTGTGATGTTTACCTCTCATCATTTTTCGTGCAGTCTGAATCAATCAGATCAGTTTGTTTTTTAATTGCACAGACAGGTTAACCATTCACTTCAAGGCACCAAATTGTCTTCAGGAAAAGATACTGGTTTGGTTCTCTTGGCCTCCAGACGGGCCAATCAGTGAGACTATGTTGGAAAGAGTCGTACTGACGCGTAACAGGCTGCTCCTGCTATAGGTACTGCGTCAGTCTTTGTTGGACTGACGGGATGCTGGTGACACATTCTGCAAACAGAAGGTAAATTCCCTTCAAGAGCCAGTATTGATTACATCGATGTTTTCCTCTCATTCACATGGAACCTCGACCTAATGTGAACGGCTCGTCTTAGCGTGACAGCTGCCATTTAGGAACTTGCCGCAGCACCTTGTGTTTTAGTATGGGTATTTACCAATGGAGTGGTTATATTTACTTTGATATTTCCTTTAGAGCTGCTGTGTTTAAAGTACGTTGTGTGGGATAATTACTGTTTACCTGGACGTATATTCAGTTTTTTTAATAGAAACCACACCCTACTTTAAACATGCCCAGATGAACCTGTGTTTAACATAATGAAGTAACCCTGAGTTGTCTCAGGAAACAAATGTACTGAACGTTTCCCTTATAGCAATGTGGCGTCACCTGTCACCACGCTTTTCTTCACAGGTGTTCAACTGTGGCCTTGTTACAGCTTACACCCTAAATAAATACTCAGGAAACTGTATGTGGCCTGCACATGATGCTCTGGAAACAACAGTGTTGGATAAAATGAGGACGTTTTAAAGGAGCAATATGTAACTCTGACACCTAGTGTTTAAAATGGGTACTGCAGTCCAAATCCAAAACATTAGAGAGAGCTGGATGCTCACACAGGTTGCCATGTGGTGGACACTGAAGCTTCAAAACGGCCGTGTGGGGGTGCCTTAAAACCGCCTACCTTCTCTGGTCCAAACAAATCCAGACCATTCAGGACCAGAATCTAAAGTTAGAAGGAGGACATACTGGCTGCTGCATTGTTGTCAGAGAAGCCAGCACTTCAACATAGCATGTTTCCTTAATGTCTGATCATATAGTAAGGTCACTTTATCATTTCAGTCACTACACACACTCTAAAAAGCCCAACTTCAAATTTGTTAGTCTAACATTTTATTTAAAGTTGAGTGAACAAATGTTGTTGAAAAAAGGTGAGCAAACCCAGAATTTCAAGTTTACTAATAAGAAGCGCAATCCACTGAAGGTTTTAAGTTGAGAAAACTTCGGATAGTGATTTGGGCATCTGCTGCGGTAACTAAGGCCGCTGCGTCAAGTCACATGACCAACCAGCGTGTACGTGATGACTGCCGCTCACAGCGTCTCTTCAGACTGCAACGGCGGAGATTTTGAGCCAGGCTAAACGCTGTCACTTTATTATGTTTTTTTATTTTTTTCAGGCGAGAAAGTAAGCATTTAGATTCCCAATATGTGGCCAGTTTACCCAAATAATGCCTTATTGGAAATTTGCTAAGACGTTTTCGGAGATCCGCTGCCCGGGTCAAACGTCAGTCACGTGAGTCCCGCAGCAGTCTGGGAAACTAACGTATACGCGGCGCGGGTGCTAATAGCTACACTGTCACACCAGCATGGACCAGTCCTCGGCAGGAGATAGCAAGTCCACACACGCCGGAAAGTGTTGTTGCAGCATGCCTTGAAGTCTGCCCTGCCTCGACCACAAATGAACCAGGTAAGGCTGTGTATGTTCTGAGAGCGTTTGCTAACTGGTTACTCAGCTAACCTGTTATCTTATGAGTGCAAAAGTTAACATTAAAAAGTTTACAAAGTGAAAGACCCCACCCCACCCTTTTAACATTTTAATATGTAATTTAATGATAACGACCCACAGCTTGCCGTTTTGCGTGGTCGAAGGAATTTGCACACACATCTGTACTAAAGCTAACTTACAACTTTCCATGTAAGTGCACAACTTTCTATTGACGTTTGCAGTGTTGTTTTTTGTTAGCTAGCTAATGTTGCTGCAAATTGCTATGCCAATGGTAAGCTAGTGATGGTACTGGCTTTAGCGTAACGTTACTAGTTTACTTTAATTAATGGCTCTTTCAGACACAACGCATCAATAGCACCACTGCCTCTGAAACCCATTATTTCCAGTTGCATGCGCCGCGCCACAACGGCTGTTCGCTGCGTCTAGCAAAGAAGCGGCAGCTCGAGCCCGCTGAACCCAGGGCGAGCGCAGCTCAAACCGAGTTGTGTCTGTGCCACAACGTCAACCCGCGCGCGTGTAACATTGATGTGGCAGGTTAACTAGATACCGTTTGTTTATTTAGATCCCCATTAGCTATTGTAACAGTAACCGTCCAGGTAATGAAAAACACATAAAGCAACACGCCGTTCTTTCGTGCATCCCATTTCTTTTTGTTTCCAATAAAACTCCTAAACCTATATTTTTCCTTACCTGATGATAAAAGACAAATGTTGTAGAAATAATATTTTAGAATACTCAGCAAAGAGTACTGAAAAGTGTGTTGCTTTCTGTGTTGTTTGTCAAGCTTGTGGAGAGGGCTGCATTGAGGCATTTGTGAAATTTTGTATATATGATCAAAACATTTTCATGACTTACCAATAGCTCCTTTACACAGTTATGGTAAAATTGTTAGAGGTTAGTGATGTTTAAGGTCATAAATCATGGCATGTACTATAACTACTTGACAATGTTTCACAATTTTTGTCCAATTTTGAAAATAAGGGGATGTGCATGCTACACAAACACACTATTTTTAAATGGCCTGATAGATCTTAGATTTGCATGCATTTTTGACAATTGTGCACATTGTTGACAACTAATCTTTTCCTTTCTTCATAGGATTTGGATGCAGTGCAAAGAGTGCAAGTTTTCCCACCCCAGTCAAGATGTGCTCTTGAAGCATTACAGACTTCGACATTACCAGGGGCGATTCTGGCCACTGCCGTGCCTGTATACAGACTGCATCTGCACTTTCAAGACAACTGGTGCGTTAAAATCCCACCTTTCAAGAGTACATAAACAGTCTGGTAAACCTGAAGTGCAAGTCATATTTTTGTGTGAATTGTGTGACTTTAAAGACATCTGTGCACCAGCAAAATTCATCGGTCATCTCAGGACTCATTTGAAGCAGCATGTGACTGTTTGTTGTCCATTCAAAACTTGTGAATTTACAAGTAATGTCCTTTCATCCTTTAGTAGTCATATAAGCCGGAAGCACAAATCTTACAGTGTTCATGATTTTAGATTATCTGTAACATCCCCAACAACTCCAACTGATCTTCCAGAAGAAGATGAAGAATTGCCTGCAGAGCACAATGATCCACAGCCTACTGTTGGTTGTTCTGAAATAGAGAGCAGCTCGTACCTAGAGCCTGTGGACAGTTGTACAATTGAACACAAACTTGCATCGTTGTTTCTGTACATGCAAACTGTTTTGCATATTTCTCAAAGTGCAACTCAGGAAATAATAAGTGGAGTTAGTGATATTGTGTCATTCTCCAAATTTACAGCCCAGCAATCCATCAGGGACATTTTGAAAACATTTCAAAGTCGTATTGACGAGTCTTTTGCAGAAGAACTGACAGAGTTGATTTCAGACTCCATCTACAACACACATCCTATTCTTCTGGCTACAACAGAAAGGGGCTGTCTCTCAACTGATTATCGAAGGACTAAATACTTTAAAGAACACTTTCAAGTTATTGATCCTGTCGAGTATCTTTATGATAGAGCACATAAGAACACTTTTGTATATGTTTCATTGTTTAAAGTCCTTGAAGTTTTGCTCAACAGACCAGATGTCTTAGAAAAAGTTGTTTTTGATGATGATTGTTTACCAGGGCAGTACAGGTCTTTTCGGGATGGACAGTATTACAAATTGAACACACTTTTAGGAGGCCAGAGAAACTGCATTTCAGTAGGTGTCTACATCGATGACTTGGAAGTCTGTAATCCACTGGGGACTTCAAGAAAGATACACAAGATTACAGCAGTATACTGGGTGTTTTTAAATTTGCCTGCCAAGTTCCGTTCGACTCTTCCCTCAATACAACTTGCACTGTTAGGGAAAAGTAATGATGTGAAAAAGTTTGGGTTTGAAAAGTTTTTCGATCCACTACTCAAAGATTTAAGCCGTATAGAGCAGCAAGGTGTATTTGTCAAAGCACTTAATTCACATTTGAGGGGAACAGCCTTCTGTGTATGTGCTGATAATCTTGGGGCTCATGCTCTAGCTGGATTCCAAGAAAGCTTTCAAGTGCAAAATTATTGCAGGTTTTGCTTAGCCAGCAAAGGGGGACATACAGATCAAAGATTCCAGCCAGAACTGTTGAACAACACAACTCTATTGTAGCCGAGTTACGAGATACTGACTGTCAAAGTGTACTTGGTGTTAAAAGCGAATGTGTCCTCAGTAAACACTTGTCTTACTTTCATCCCATAACTGGGTTCCCGCCGGATCTTCTCCACGACTTATTTGAAGGAATTGTCCCATTTGAGTTATCCATTTGCTTTAAAGAACTGATCTCAAAGAGATACTTCAGTCTTGATACTCTGAACAGTCGGATTGATAACTTCCCATACAAGGACTCTGACAGAGTGAACAGGCCCCAAAAAATTTCCAAGTCCAGCTTTTCAAAAGCAACAATAGGTGGGAATGGGCACGAGAATTGGGCTTTGCTGCGATTACTGCCATTGATGATTGGTAATCTTGTGCCACAGAATGAAGCCTCTTGGGAGATCTTGATGGACCTGAAAGAAATAGTTGAGTTGGTCGTATCAGCAGACTTATCAGATGCCAGCTTGAGTTTCCTTGAACGGAAGATTGCTGACCATAGGGAGTTACTCAGAGAGACCTTCCCTGACCTGAGATTTCGACCAAAACACCACTTTGTGGAGCACTATCCCCACTTGATACGCTGCTATGGGCCATTAGTAGAGCTATGGACTATGAGATTTGAGGCCAAACACAGCTTTTTTTAAAAGGTTGTGCATGACGTCCACAACTTCAAAAATATTCTACTCACCCTGGGAACAAAGCACCAGCTAGTGATGGCTCACTACCTAAGTGGTCCAAGCCTCTTTTCACCTTCCTTGTCTGTGCAGAACATCAAAACAGTCAGCACATGTAGCTTAGACATCCCACAGAGGAATGCAGTAAAAGAAAAATATCCAAACCTGGAAATGTTGTCTCTTGCTTCAGATGTACATCTGTATGGAACCCTCTTCAGCAAAGGCATGATTTTGTCTGCTGGGGAATGCAGTGGCTTACCAGAGTTTTTCAAACTTGTTACTGTTCTTGTTCATTCTTCAAGTAACAAGGTCTCTTTCATGTGCAGAAAGCTTTCTTCGTGGTATATTGAACATTTCAGGTGTTACGAGGTGTCTGAAACAACTGACATTGAAATCCTTGAGCCAGAAGACCTTAATGATCACTATCCTTTAACGTCCTATGCAGTTCAGGGAAAGGCAATCATATCGCTGAAGAAGTTCCTTCTTCACTGAAAGGTAGATTGAACATAAGAAGCAGTAGTGTTTAAAACAATGGTATAACGGCGGCAGTAGCTCAGTCCGTAGGGACTTGGGTTGGGAACCGGAGGGTCGCCGGTTCAAGTCTCGATGCGGACGAAAAATGTGGAAGTTGGTCTGGTAGCTGGAGAGGTGCCAGACCACTTCTCGAGCACTGCCGAGGTGCCCTTGAGCAAGGCACCGAACCCCCACCAGCTCAGGGGGCGCCTCCCGTGGGGGCTGCCACCGCACTCTGACATCTCTCCATTAATGCATGTCCACAGGTCTCGTGTGTGATTCAGGCCTGTGTGTGTGAGAAGCATGTCTCTAAAAATAATAACAGAGTGCGAACCCTAATTTCCCCCTTGGGGATTATTAAAGTATATAAAATAAAAAAATAAATAAAAAACTACTAAAAAATACTCTTAACACTATAATAAGCGCAAAAAAAGCACATCTGATATTCTTGAGAGCTATTGAGAAATGTTAATTGATATATTAGGATACTAGGTTGCACCTAATTGACAGTGCTAATATAATCTGTTTAAAACAAGGCCAGCACACCACTAAAGATGTAACACTATTTTCATGCCTAAAAATCAAGTATTATTGAAAGCCATACAAGTTTATAGTTTTTTATGACCAGAAGCGCAGCATTAGTTATATTTCAAAATGTATACAACAGTACAGAAATTCTCTTCTTTTATACTGGCACTACTCAGTAGTTCTCTGTTATTACCTTTAAACATTTAAATTCATAAAAACCATGGCCAATGCCATGTATTCTGTTGTGACCTTGCTCTAATGTACAATTTTTTCTTTTACAGATCATGTTGCTACGTGTCTTCGTGTCCCCTGATAATATCAGGAGAGTGGCTATTTCAGAAAACCTGTCTTCAGTTGAGCAATTAAAGCAAATTCTTCAAGAAAGGCTCCAACTTGAGGGGGACTTTTTGATTCAGTTTGAGGACCCTGACTTTGGAAACGAACTTTGTAATTTAACAGACATTATAGAGCTTCCTCAAGAAAGAGCTGTGCTGAGGATCCTGTGGAAATCATCAGGACAACCAGAAGAGACAGCTTCTACATCCTCATTCTCCTCCCTCTCTACGCTGGAATCTGATAGCATATCATCAACTCCATCCACCAGTACAAGCCGGGGTTCATCAGTACAGCTTATGCAGCGTGAGAATGCAGAGCAGTGGCCATCTCCATTTCCAATTCCAGTGTTTTCTTATGATGTTGAACTGAGGCTAGCAAAAGGGAATGAATTGTTCAAGGAAAGTGGAGCACTTCTCACTGTACAGAGGGAGATGAAAATGGACATCTTGGACAACATTGCTAAGGCTATTTTTTCCCACAAGGCTTACCCAAAGAATCAGGAATTTGAAGCAGTGGCTGCTGCACTAATTGAGAAGCACCCATGTCTTAAGGACCCAGGAGTGGGAGCTGGCCATCATGGGTGGGTCATGAGTATTAAATATAAGATTGGCAACTATCGTCAAAAACTACGGATGGCAGGCTGTAGTGAAGTGAGCATAAACCAAAAAAGAGTAGCAATGGGGAACAGGCAAATAAAGAAAGCAAGAAGAAGTGAGGTGAATTTCCTTCCAGACAATCCAGTAGGGCACACTGATGAATCTCTAGAAAAAGAAAGAAATGCATTGCAGGAAGAAACTAAAAAGAGACTTCCCAACAAGGCCCTCATTGACTCCAAAATGGAAGTGACATTTGCAATGCGGAGAAAGGAAATAGTGGATGCAGAACCACTTGTTGCTGATGTCATGGAGAGGTGGCCTGGGTTGTTTTTGCAAGAACAGGTAGGTGTTTTTAATGTGTTTACTAGATGTCTTATCAAAAGTCAATTGTACATAAACATTTTCTGTTTGCAAACGTCTTGGACATTGACCATGTCCATGAACACTATCACCTCTCAGATCTGTGCGGAGTTCTTCAGAATTACCCGAGTGGAACTGGAGAAGACCTTCCTGTCATCATTGGATGCACACTCTTTGCAGCTTATTAAGCTGTACAGATCACGCAGCGGAACACTTGGAAAGGACATCAGGACCCTTCTAGACAAGTTGGATGAACAGGTAATCATTAAGTATGAGATAAATGTGGTATAGCAGGGGTCCTCAATTAGATTGATCTGGGAGCAAAGACTGTGGGACAGACCAGGGTAGTGCATTTTTACAACTGTTAAGTTAGTCTGACACAAGACATCAATTATAAAAAGGACTGCAAGAAAGGAGGCATCTTGAACTGTACTGTTACTACGGTGACACTAATATTAGCGTAATATTATGGGGATTTGGATATTTGCTGACAAATATGATGAGGTTGCTACATTTCACTTTTTCAGGTATATGTAACTTTTGTCGGTTGGTGTTTGTAAACACACATCATTCAAAGTTGGCCCCTCCCCTAGAGAGAGAGAAGCGTTAGTGAGAACAACGCAGTGAATCAGAGGAATAAAATGTTATTTTACGATTGTTTCACAGCAGTTACGTTCTTAAGCACAAATAAACACACCCACACTACGAGAAGGTGCCACATTGCCATATTTTGTGTGACTGCAGGTGCCGACACTTCTAGTGGGTCATAATTGATGATTGAGAGGGATTAGTTTTGTACGAGTCTATACATTGTTTTTTACGAAACCATCACATCCTGCATTGTATAAAAGGTATACTAAGAAAAGACATTAAAAAAAAAAATAATGTAGAGACTTATATAAAAGTTATCCCTCTCAATCATCAATTATGTCCCACTAGAAGTGTGTGGCAGTGTCTGTATTTGCAGAGACCCTGCCCTCTGCCTGAATTTTCTCTTTTCTTATTATTTTTCTGTGTACGGGACATTTATGGGCGTCAGCAAAGAGCCTTTTGGCCCCACATGGGTATCAAGGTATTACGGTATACCAGGGTATTTAGAAATCCCGACAGTATGATTTTCAATACCGTCAAAAATACAGACTCCTCTTACTATTAAACTGCGATGTGTTGTAGTGCACAGTATGCGCCACCAGAAGTCAGTCTCTACTGGTAGAACAGGCGGCTGAGCTGAGAAAGATGGAGACTGTGAGTGATGGGGATATCGTTACAGGACTAGTAAAAAAAGAAAAATGCCTCTGCCCTTGTTAGGGAGTATTTTGGGTTTAATCCTGATTTTAAAGGTGAGCTAGCCAACACGGACGAAGCTGTGTGCACTATTTGCTATTTGATCCCAGACCGCCCCGTTACACAGGTTAGACCCAGCGCTGCTGCTGGCCACCAACCCGCTGAGACCCCCAGCGCTGGGGTTTGCACTGGCTGAATTAGAGTTGCTACAGCGGCTAACTGAAGGTCCGTGTCTGGAGCTGCCTGCCGCTCTCGTCCCGGTGAAGTCTCCTAGCGGCGGAGGGACCGCGGGGTGCGCTAGCAGCTAGCTAATTATTGTCTCATTTGTGATCTGGGAGGAGGTATGACGGTATGAAAAAATAGATACTGCCCAACCCTATTGCCCATATGTACAGTGGGAAAACCGGGGGTTCATTCAGTTGGTGAATACAGTCAACATTAAATACATGAAAGCATTTTGCTAAATTTATTTGAATAATGCCATTGTCTTTTATAGTTTGCATTGATTTTTTTTTATATATATATAATCTTAAATTGGGTTTGAGACAATCAGATTTTATTTTTATGCCATATCATATTTTTAAATCTTCATTTTTTTATATCTTTCAGACAACTAATGTGCTTGCCTCCAGAAAGTCTACAGCTCTAAAAGGTCTACCTTTATTTCTGAGGGAGAACCCGGACGGGTTTATGAAGACATGTCTGGTAAGACCAATTCTGTTAATCACACTATCACACTGAACAAGAAAACACTTTCATCAAACCCTTATTTTTCTACTTCACTGTTACATTGTCATTCCACTTGAATAGTTAATATAACTAAGTCGTTTTTAATATTTCTATTCATGTGATATCTCCAGTATTAGGGAGCAGCATCAAGGTTACAAGTGAGTGTGGTGGCCACATCACATGCATTTTGAAACTGCAACTCTTATTCAAAATGACTGGTCACATTAAAAATTCCAAGACCGAATTGGTCATGTGTTTTGAGACCTCATATACAGTGAGGTCTAAAAGTATTTAGACCCCTTGAAGATTTTTCTGACTTACAAATGATGCATATACAAATGTTCTTTCATGTCAGTATTTTCTAATTGTAAAGTCATTTTCTAACAGTACATTTTCAAGTCAAAATACATTTTTGGTGAGCTAATTTTTTCAAGAAAATCTTTTTAACTAAACAAAAAAACCCTACACCAATAGTACATTTAGCTGCAATAAGTCTTTAGGGTAAGAATCTGGCAAATTTGAATACTGTTCAGGAGGGATTTTGTTCATTCTTTAATGGCAGATTTGCTCCAGTTCCTTCAGGTTTTTGTCACCTATTAAATCAAAGGGAGCTTGTACAGTGAGAGCAAGTGTCTCCCTGTATTATGCTCCATTTAGTCTCTTTTTGATTTGGAAAAGACACCCAGAAGGGGGGTAGGGGTAATACTATGGAGACTAAAAAAACATTTTAACGTTGAAATTGTATTGTTACAAAATGGGAAGAAAAAAATGAAAACCTTAAAGAGTGGGTGAATATTTATTATAGTCTCTGTATGCTTGTTTTCTGTAGAATACAGACCCGGAGGAAATGTGTGTCAAGGGAGTTGAACTTGGAATACTCACAGTTGTTGAAGATGACGTTGGGGCGGTCTGCTCAAGTCCAACAACACTAAGCATCGCCCTCGTTATTGAGGAAAAGATTGTCCTGGATGATGTATGCGACTTCCCAACTGCATTTGCCCTTCTGTTTGGGCTCATATATGCTCTCAACCTGGACTATCCGAAGGACTTGAGGTACACATTTGAAGTAATTCAAAAGGTGTTCATGAACCTTGGTACCCAGTGCTCTGCCCGGGTTCAGGCCTTGAAGAACAATTTGCTGAAGTAGACTGCCATGAAGTTGCTCATGTTAAAAGGCCTATGGGCTTGCTGGATTTTCATTAGTAGAGGGTACGAGTTGACCAAATTGGTCTAAGTGTTTGTTTTAGGTCATGTTCGTTCTTTCTAAAAGCAAAAAAGCAATATCTGACCAATATTTGAAAAAGTGTCCCAATGTTGATGTACACTGGCCATAAAGACAAAATAATATTGTTACCAGCTTTTTTGTTTGTTTCCTCAAGAAAGCATAACTTGTGGTACATGGCTGTTTTGGCATCTTATTAACAGTTCTTGTTCAGATAGTACAGTTTTCACTTGGTTGCATCAAGTTCTTTTCATGTGCATTACACTAGAAAAAGGTGAAATAGTAACATTGGCGATACAGAACAGTAACAGTAACTACTCATTCATTACTAATTACAAATTGAATTACATTTTGGATGTTGTGGAGTTTATTTTTCGCCTTACTACTTTGTATAGTACAGCTGAACTATCCACTGCTGGTCCTGCACTTTAGGTGTATTATAGTTTAATGTTGTTTTGTTTATTGTGGTTCCTGCCACAAAGTGCCTTGCCTTTTCATATGCTTTGTTTAGAAAAAATATATTTTTTCTTTTGAATGAGTATTTACACGCCAAAACTTTATTGGGTGACATTGGATTTAAAATGCTGGAAATAGAGATTTTAAGGGTGTATTGTGACCCTCTGCAGCAAATGTTTAGTTTAGTTATTCTTAATAAACATTTTAATGTTTTCAATACTTTTTCGTTGTGTTTTAGTATTGAATTTTCTGCAACAAAACTGTGTAAACTTTGAATGGGTTGAAAATTAAGGCAATGTTGCAAAAGATTTTTGAGTATGCACAACTAATGGGCGATGAAGTTGAAGTAACAAAACATTTAAGAAAAGTTGAGAAAACTTAAAAAAGTAAAGCAACCAGCTGCAAAGCCTTTTTGAGTTTACTCAACTAAGGGCTAATGTGTTGTTACAACTTAGGTTAAGAAGTTCACTCAAAGTGTTATCTTAAGTTTTTCAAACTCAACATTACTATTCAGATCTACTCATGTACTTAAGTTCACTAAAAGTGTAATCTTAAGTTATGTTGAGTTTGAAAAACTTAAGATTACACTTTTAGTGAACTTAAGTACATGAGTAGATCTGAATAGTAATGTTGAGTTTGAAAAACTTAAGATAACACTTTGAGTGAACTTCTTAACCTAAGTTGTAACAACACATTAGCCCTTAGTTGAGTAAACTCAAAAAGGCTTTGCAGCTGGTTGCTTTACTTTTTTAAGTTTTCTCAACTTTTCTTTTCTTAGAGTGCATCTCACTGACTGGACCTTTAAGGAATTCTTGTCAGCTATTTTTTTCACTGCTTAATATTTTGTGGTCATTGGAGAGTAGAGTAGACTGGTAGTCAGCTAATACTCAACAACATTTTGGTTTCCTCCAGCTTCTCTCACAGGCCAGAGTCTTAAGTTTCAGGTGATTAAACCCAAATATTGTTACAAAAAAAAAAGACAATGAACCAGCTCTGAAATCTCCGAACCGTCGCGACTTGTTCTTGAGTCTTTGAGTCAAAATTGTGCCGTAAAGGCTGAAAACGTTCCCGTCAGTGACACAAACTGTCGATCATCTGAAGTATACGTTCGTTTGGATACAGTCTCAGTTTCCCATGTGCAAATATGTTAAGGTTTGCAGGTTTTCTCCTGTAGTGGAGAGTTTTTGTTTGACTGATTAAATCTGTTCTTCTGGTTAAATATAGTTTTTATGGTCTGGACTTAGTTCAGAGAGTTCATCAAAGGCTTCACTGAGCGTCTCCGTGCTTATAATAAAGCAGAGGAAAGACCGAGCATGGCCACACAGAATGTCCTGATGTTTATCATAGACTTGTTTAACCTGAGGGCATTAATGGGACATTTAATAGGAGATAGAATATGTGCTGCTGCACAATGAAAAGCCTGTTAAAATGTTCGGACAGGAAAAGGTTTCTGAAGCCGTTTTCACACATGCACTCAACAATTTGCACGGCAACCTCAGCTCGATCAGGTTGACGCACTCTGATGACGCTGCGTGTTGACTCGCCTCACAGCCTACAACTCACAGGAACCTCATCGCACAGTACACGCATATCGTACCATCGTTATGAGATCCCTGTCGCTCAGTGTGGCTGCAATAAACTTAGAAAAGATTTCAAGAATCGCTCTGTCTGTTGGAGGCTGAACATCTGGCAGATGATACAAACTGAAGCGTTTTAAAACCTCTTCTGTTTCCATGTTGATCAAAGTACTGAATAATGTTTGTTAGGGCTGTATGTGTTGTGTAATAGTGTCAAGTTGTTCTTATATCTTTTTATTTGTTCTCCTGCTTTGTTGCATATTTGTGGTTGTCATGTGGAATGTTGTTTGTATATACTGACTCTCCTGTCGAGGCGGCTGAACATGTGCAGCTCTGAAGAACAAGACAAACTGGATGTATGGATGCACATCTGTGAAGACTCTTATACAAACGTATAAATATGAAACAGTTTGAAAACTCTAAGAGAAGCAGAGTTTTCTTACTGACACACCTCTCGTTTGTGACTCAAAGACAGAAATAAAACTAAAGTTCTTTAGTTTGAATGAAAGGAAGGAGAACGAAGAAACAGCTCAGACTGATGATCACGACAGCGAATGGAAACACAGAAGGACACTTTCTATTCCACCTTTAATTCACTATTCAGCTGATTATAAATCTGCTCCCAGCCTAACACCGCCCTCTTACAGTGTTCACATGAAAACAGACCTAATTAACAAAATGTACTTCATTGTGCCGCTCTCTTTTCTTTCCTGACTCGGCCTCAGCTGCTGTTTTGAGAATTGTTAACAAAGGACTTTATTTAACTCTGCCTGCCTCTGTTACCTCTCCCTGAACTGACAACAGATCAGACAATGATTCTGCTCAGTCTTCTGCTTTATTTCACCAACCTAAACCAAGCTCCACCTGCAGAAAGAAGCTCAAGTACCCGACTGTTGCTAAGTACAAATCAAGGTACATTATTACTTTATTGGAGCGTTGACCTTTATGCAACTCTGCAACATCTATAAGAAAATATTGTATATATTTACTCAAGATAAATTCATGACTCACGTCTTTAAAGTCGTTAAAGTGCAAAACAAGGAAACCGCATAGCAACTTCCTGAGCAGCATAAAAACAGTTCAGGCAGGAACACTCCAGATTTAACCATTTAATGCAAAATGGAGATACAGCTTTGCTTGGCATTGAAGGCTCTGCTCTAAAGAAGCTCCCTGGTTAGGTGAGCAGCATGTCATGGCTGTCCAGGGGGCTTGATGCTAAAACGCCCCAACAAGGATGAACCCAAACTTTGAGGCGAGACAGGAGGAGGCTTGAGTGGAGAAGGCAACGCTTTGCCAGCAGCAGCAGAGTGGGAGCATCATTCAGCAACGGTCAGCTGATCTGTTCGACCTGTTGCCCTATGGCAATCGCTACAGGTCCATCAGAACACAGACAAACTTCCCCAGAGCCATAACCACTCAAACATGCACTGACCCCCGCACCCTCATCACACACACACACACACACACATTTTTCTTCTGCAGAAAACACATTTCTTATCTTGAGATCTAAAACATCTAAAATGTCTGTTTGTGCAATATAATTTAATATTCTTTACATGTGGCAAGCTACTTTTTTACTATCCAATATACATCATCTGCTGTAAATATGTCTACACATACATTGTCCCTCTTCTACTTAAATCTAAGTTGTTTGTTGCTGATGGATGCCTGTGTGTTTTCGAACTTTGAGGTGAAGCTTTTCTTATTTCGCCGTATATTTGTATAATGACATTAAAGGCTTTCTAACACAGCTGGGGCTCAAGATCTCCATTTCCAGCATGCACTAACGCAAAGTTCCTTTAAATTATGCTGCATGCTGCTGGTGGCGCAGTGGTTAGTGCGCATGTCCCATGTATGGAGGCTATGGTCCTCACCACGGGCGGTCTGGGTTCAGATCCGACCTGTGGCTCCTTTCCCGCATGTCGGTCCCCACCCTCTCTCCCTGGTTTCCATCTCTATCCACTGTCCTATCTCTCCAATAAAGGCACAAAAAGCCCAAAAATAAATCTTAAAAAAAAAAAATTATGCTACAATACGATTAAATTAAAAAGTTATGTCGATTACCTAATAACAGAATAAAAGTAAGAATTTTCAGGTCTAAAATTAGCAACAAGAAATGCTAATGTAAATGGCTTTACAGGGATTAGAGAAAATTCTCAGCATTTTTAGGGCCTACGTCCAATACATAGACTGTAAATATTAATGGACGAAGCCTGAGTGACGTCAGCCATCTGTTACGGCAGGGGGCTCCGGAGGCTCATTGGCAGCTGCCGCCATGCTGGAAATGCTGTCTCAGCCTAACTTTCAGTCAACCTAACGACAGGCTGAGAGCTGGAGCTGAGGCGGGTGAAGAACCGTTACATCAGGCTCACCTGTCAATCATGTCAGCTACGCGCCTGACTATGGATAACATGTATTGTTTTCTAAATCAAAATGGAGCGGTTTAAACAAAATTCACCCCCGTACAGTGTGTGCCAGTGATGACAATAACTAATCAGACCTATTTGTTTTTTGTACCAGGCTGTAAACATGTTTATTTATGCTGTAAAAACTGATTTTTTTGTCATCTGTATGTGACTTCCGGTGTTCCTGGAGCCAGCCTCAAGCGGACACTCGACGAACTGCAGAATTTAGCAGGATTTTTTTTTATTATGCTGGCAGGTTGTCAAGGTAACTGGCTTCTCAAAGAGTAGGTTGTATTAACACTATTAAACTATACAAACAAAGCAAAAGAATCTTATTTTCTTAAATTTGTGAATATATTATTATAAGATTATTTTACTTAAATGTTTTGTATTTACGTTTGATTTTACGTTTCGTCGATTTTATTCTTGGAAAAAAAAGTTTTTCCAAGAACCGGAATCGGAAGAAAACCGGAAGTCCACGTCAGTTACGTCATCAGTTGAAAACAAAAACAAATCTTCGGCTTGCACCACTCTGTTGTTGTGTTTCACACCGTTTGTCTCGTTTTTAACGTTTAAAAAAACACGACATCGTCTTCTGTATACGCGTTAATGGTGAGACTTCACATATTTAAACATTTCGACGTTAAAACGGGGGGAAAAAATCGCGTTTTAACCGTTTTATCTCTCGCTGTCATGTGCTAGCTAACTCCTGCTAACATTGCTCAACTGTCACCTGAAGACGTCCAGAGGCAAAATAAGTTTCTCGTCTTACATATTATTTCTCTCCTCCGTCACAGGTTGCCCGGTGGGTCCAGCTGAAGCTGTAGTTTACCGGAAACTTGACGGTACCGGGAGTTAATCAGCCATGGCTCAGCAGAGAGGAGTCAACAGTCTCCAGTTCAACCAGGACCAGAGTGAGCTAACAGCTAACATGTAGAGCTAACAGAGATCTGCCTGCAGGCACAGAAACCGGGTATGCTTTGTTTTTATTGTAATATGTTCTCCGTGTTTTTGTCCATGGCAGGCTGTTTCTGCTGCGCTATGGAGACTGGGGTCAGGATTTATAACGTGGAGCCTCTGATGGAGAAAGGACACCTGGGTGAGTGAAGCTACCTGCTCTGCAGTCTGATGTACTCATACTACTTTTAATTACAGCTCCGACAACGATGTGATCCCTGTGCTTTAGGTATCTGTGGGAATTAATAACCTGTGTTCCTCAGTGTGAAGATGAATCCTTGAAGGACCAATCAGTAAGATGTGTAGTGAGTGAAATTATAAAGTGACCTTACTATATGATCAGACATTAAGGAAACATCAGACTCAGAAATACTTCATTAATCCCCGGGGGGAAATTCGGGTGCCAGCGTAGCTCTTCAATACACAGTAGGAAATAGAGATAATAATAGCAATAAAAATGCTATGTTGAAGTGCTGGATTTTCTGACAACAATGCAGCAGCCAGTATGTCCTCCTTCTAACTTTAGATTCTGGTCCTGAATGGTCTGGATTTGTTTGGACCAGAGAAGGTAGGCGGTTTTAAGGCACCCCCACACGGCCGTTTTGGACGCCCCTCGGTTTGCAAGATATGAGACCAGTTATCACAGCACGCCAGGATCAATCAGTGCATCTCTGTCTGATTTTAGGACTAACAACTATTTTGTGCACGTGTGTGTTTTCAGACCACGAGCAGGTGGGCAGCGTTGCTCTGTGCTCCATGCTGCATCGCTCCAACCTGCTGGCCATCGTTGGAGGAGGAGTCAACCCCAAGTTTTCAGAAATATCTGGTGAGTTACTCT
This sequence comes from Tautogolabrus adspersus, assembly GCA_020745685.1. Taxonomy (NCBI): domain Eukaryota; kingdom Metazoa; phylum Chordata; class Actinopteri; order Labriformes; family Labridae; genus Tautogolabrus; species Tautogolabrus adspersus. Next base: position 14,304,040 of record CM036549.1, on the reverse strand, counting down.
TAAAGCAACGCCAGGTCAGGCTACTCTACAAGACACATCAACTGGCCTCTTCATCCTTTTGAATGATGAAAACAGTGAGGCTTTTATTTTGAAATTGTGTGCTGTCTTAAGCTGAGAGTACTTTACTTGCTGTTTGAATTTAACCCTGCTTTTATTTTGAAATAAAGTAAGGAGCTTCTGGTAGATGGAAGGTTAGGACATTAACTTAGGCACAGTGACAGGTGTTAAACCTGCGTTTTTTCTCCTTAGTGCTGATCTGGGATGACGCCCGAGAGTCCACTGACCCCAAAGATAAACTGGTGCTGGAGTTCACCTTCACTAAACCTGTGCTAGCTGTACGCATGAGACATGACAAGTGAGTGTACTGCGCCCCCTGCAGGAATGCGAAATACTACACCTTTTATTTAACTATAAAGAATCTGATTTCTTTATGTTCCCTTCAGGATCATCATCGTCTTAAAGAACAGGATCTATGTGTACAGCTTCCCCGACAACCCGGTCAAACTGTTTGAGTTTGACACCAGAGATAACCCCAAAGGTAACAAGTCTACAACAGTTTATCATATTTAACCTCCTTAAAATTCTACAATTCTACAATTCACTTAGCAGACGCTTTTATCCAAAGCGACGTACATCAGGGAGTAAGAACAACACAAGCAAGGATCAAGGAAAAATAAAGGAACAATGTCAGTAAGGACGAATGATCAGCTTTTTGACACACAGGTGCTGAAAGGCATTTCCCAGAGGCAAGGCACAACATTAACTGCCGTTCTGAGACTCTAATCAGTATATAAACCATCTTATACGTCGTTGTTTTCAAACAAAAACAAAAAACCATCATCATTACCATCATTACATCAATACTATCGAGATCATCATCATTGAGTTAAGTTAGTAGGTATTCCTGAAAGAGCTGGGTCTTTAGCTTTTTCTTAAAGGTGCAAGAGGTAGAAGAGCTGGGTGTCATCAGCATAGCAGTGGTATGAAAAGCCATGAGAGCGGATTATCGAACCAAGTGAGCTTGTGTATATGGAGAAGAGGAGGGGACCAAGCACTGACCCTTGAGGTATCCCTGTGGATAAGCTGTGCGCTTTGGACACTTCTCCCTTCCACGACACTCTAAAGGATCGCCCAGAGAGGTAGGACTCGAACCAGCAAAGGGCGGATACTGAGATGCCAAGCTCAGAGAGCGTGGAAAGGAGGATTTGATGGTTGACTGTGTCGAAGGCAGCAGACAGATCTAGGAGTAGTAGAACTGATGACTGACCTGCCGCCCTGGCCGCCTTTAGCGATTCTGTTACTGAGAGTAGTGCAGTTTCAGTAGAGTGGCCCCGCTTAAAGCCTGACTGATTTGGATCAAACAGATTGTTTTTAGACAGAAACTCCGAGACTTGCTTGAAGACTGTGCGCTCAAGTACTTTTGACAGAAAGGGCAGAAGAGAAACAGGTCTGTAGTTTTCAACCTGGGCTGGGTTCAGTGTGGGTTTTTTGAGCAGAGGGGTGACCCGAGCTTGCTTGAATGCTGTGGGGAACACACCCGTTGACATAGAAGAGTTGATGATATGCTGAAGTGCATCATTAAGCATCATTAAGCGGAGAGGAGATGGTCTGCAAGAGGCTTGATGGTATAGGGTCCAAAGGACAGGTAGTCGGCCGAGAGTCTAGCACAAGCAAAATCTGCTCTGTAAGACGCACTTTAAATACCTTTGTTCATCTAAAACGTGGGCTGCATCCTATACACCTGTATGACTGATACACCAGTGTAAATGCTGAGAAAGGTATTTTTAAGGCGTTATAATCTGTCTTAAGCTTTGTCGCATCACTGCTTGTGCAACCGCCACCGTCACCCACTGCACGCGAGCTGAATCCATCAAAACTCATTCTTAGTTTTCCCCATCTCTTCATCATGAGCAAACGGTGGTATACTGTTCAGTAAATAAAGCTTGTGGAGAGCTGGTTTGATTGAACAGACTCTTCAGTTAAAGGAGATCTGTTCTGCTGATCCATCTTTAAATACATATGTATAATGTTACAATGTTGGATATCCGTACTAAACCTCGGCAAAGGTTTTTTAGACACAAGATACACAGATGTTGGATGTGGTTTCCTGCTGCTCTGAACAAGATGTTAAGAGAACTTTCCGAGAACTGATGTCAGGTTCTGCCGACGAATCAGAACGAAGCATGCAGCACAGTTATAGGACACACCCAACCGGAAGCTCGCTCAAATTTCCCTGCGACTGCAAACAAAGCTGGCCAATTGGAGGAAAATGGGCACGTAGGGATGGCGGGCCTTAAAGAGTCAGCAGCTGAAATGAAGCGTTTCAGGCAGAGGCTGAAATTAGGGATTTTACTGACGCAGATTTTGAGCTACACATCTCACAACGCTACTCAATAGGTGTCCCAGACTGACATCTTTAATGCTGAAAGTGAGGATAATAGACCTCCTTTAAGGACAACAAGTGAGCAGAGCAGGTGGGCAGAGAGACTGGCTTGCTGTGCGTCTGTACTTCACAACAATCAAAGTTACGGAAGGCTGAGAGCTCGACTAGCACACAGGTAGCTAGCAGAATTACAAACTCCAACTGGCGGACACAGCTGGTACTAGAAGAGCTACACAGCTGCACAAAAACTGACAGCTGATTAACACGATGGAGATCATCACACAGGAAGACACTTTAAACCTTTTTTCACTCTGAGAGACCCCCAAACACAGACTGAGACTTATATACCTGTGAGTTTATATTCCAGATTTGACAGTAATTTTTTTTTAAGTCTTTTTCTTTCTTCTCCAGGTCTGTGTGATTTGTGTCCCAGTCTGGAGAAACAGCTGCTGGTGTTTCCGGGTCATAAATGTGGCAGCCTGCAGCTCGTCGTAAGTTCACAGCGCAGCACACACGCTTCAGTGGTTTAGATGATCGTGTGAAAGTATCCTGTTGTTTTCAGGATCTGTCAAACACCAAGCCTGGTACATCGTCCGCTCCGTTCACCATCAACGCTCACCAGAGTGAGATCGCCTGCGTGGCGCTCAATCAGCCTGGCAGCGTGGCGGCTTCTGCCTCACGTAAAGGAACTCTGATTCGTCTGTTCGACACAACAACCAGAGACAAGCTAGTGGAGCTGCGCAGAGGAACCGACCCCGCCACCCTCTACTGGTACGTGACCGAGTAGTGACTAATCATAGCTCCTGTACTACGATATGTAAGGTCATGATTGAAGTAAAAAAAAAAGTGCTGGATTGTAGTTCCCAAAATGTAACCAAAATGAAGTCGATGCTGAAGTGCAAAATCCTGCAGTTCCTCGAGTGTCCACTAGAGGCTGGCTGCAGAAGCACAGGAAGTCACATACACACCCATTCAAAAAGCCTGTTTTTACAGCAGACATTAACATGTTTACAGCCTGGTTCAAAAAAACAAATAGGTCTGATTAGCTCATGTCTCGATCGGCACACACTGTACAGGGGGTGAATGTTTTGATGACTCATCAGTTTTGATTTGATGAAGGATAAGAGTTATTCACAATAAGGCGTGTAGCTGACCTGATTGACAGGTGGGCGCGGTGTAACGGTTTGTCAGGAGGCTTAAAACCCGCCTCAGCTCCAACTCTCAGCCTGTCGTTAGGTTGACTGAAAGTTAGGCTGAGACAGCATTTCCAGCATGGAGACCGCTGGGACTCCAGCGCCCCCTGCAGGAGCAGATGGGTGACGTCAGGCTTCAAACATTCATATTGACAGTCCTTGAATGCAACTCAGCATCTTTTTATGAGACTTTTTCCGCCTTGTAGAAAACATACGTCATTCAAACGATACCTCCCGGCGTTCTGTTATCATATTTAGTCTTACAGCTCCAACTGGGTTATTTTTTTTCGACTTTTAAAACTCCCTCAGAGCCTCAGGAGACGTCAGACGGCCGTGTTCACAGACTGAGAATATGTTTGATGAAGCAGCAGCTGAAGGAGCTGCGTTGTGTTTATCACAAAGTGAACAGACTGTTGTTCAGGCTGAACGGAGCGGCGTGTTCAGGACCATTTGGTTTGTGGCTACGTTTTTAAGTTTGTGCTGGGAGGAAGAGTGGGTCATTCTCATGAAACCAGTAAAATACCATGTCCGTAATGATTCTAAATATAAAATGTGAAGTTTAGTTATATAACTAAATATTATAATAAAGAGAACAATCTTCTCTACCTTGCACAAAGATTAATTTCAACATAAGAATGAATTATTTTTGTATTTTATTGCATTTTTTGCTGAAATTCTCATTACCGCAACTCATCCAGTTCTGACTGAATGTATGTTATGTTGTAATTTAAACAGAGTAAAATGAAAATATTCTGGAAAAAATGAATATAATCTATACTAGATGTTTTCAAATGGCAGAAAATTTATAAACTGAATATTCATGTATAATAATAATTTAAATATTATGGAAAAATTAAGTGTCCCTGACTGATGTTCTCATCCTCCGCAACATTTTTGAATGACTGTTTACACACACACACAAAGAATTTTAATAAAGTTTGATTTTGAATGAAGCAACACATCTGCCAGTACATTCAAGAAGGCTACCAGGTAGGCAGATCTCTTTATATTTCTCCAGTTAAAAGTTAAAAATTCTGTTATCAGACTGCAAACACCACAGTATTGATTATCATTACCGATATTGTTGTTTTCTACAATACGAAAAATGTTAGTTTTAAAATTTTCTTTGAAAATATACTAAATTAATGTCTAATTATGTTCATTTAGTAAAACTTTGCTTAGTCATTATGGCTTTGCTATTGTTAGCAAAACATGCTATGGCTCCTCATCCTCCGAAACACAATTCTCATTTACCGCTACAATTTAAGTCCAGTAGCGGTAGAGAGAACTTGTGTTTCGGTAATGAGAATTTAACCATACAAATTCTATTTTTAACTAGCCTAACTATTAACTTCAATATTATATACTAACTTAGTATTTTGCTTTATGTCCTGTTTCATTGCAGACAGTCAGCAAGTGACGGAAAGAAATCTTCATATGATTCATATGATTATTTAAAAGGCAGTTTAGTGTGTTTTGCCAACCAGGAGGGCACTTTAGCACGCGTTTTTTGCCACCCAAGAGGGCAGTTGTATTTTGCCAACCAGGAGGGCACTTTAGCACGTGTTTTGGCTCCCAAGAGGGCACTTTAGTGCGCATTTTGGCTCCCAAGAGGGCACTTTAGCGTGTGTTTTGGCTCCCAAGAGGGCACTTTAGTGCGCATTTTGGCTCCCAAGAGGGCACTTTAGCATGTGTTTTGCCACCCAAGAGGGCAGTTGTATTTTGCCAACCAGGAGGGCAATTTAGCATGTGTTTTGCCACCCAAGAGGGCAGTTGTATTTTGCCAACCAGGAGGGCAATTTAGCACGTGTTTTTGCCACCCAAGAGGGCAGGTTAGTGTGTTTTGCCAACCAGGAGGGCACTTTAGCACGCGTTTTTGCCTCCCACGAGGGCACTTTAGCGCGCGTTTTTTGCCACCCAAGAGGGCAGTTGTATTTTGCCAACCAGGAGGGCACTTTAGCACATGTTTTTGCCACCCAAGAGGGCAGTTTAGTGTGTTTTGCCAACCAGGAGGGCACTTTAGCACGCGTTTTTGCCTCCCACGAGGGCAGTTGTATTTTGCCAACCAGAAGGGCACTTAAGCACGCATTTTGGCTCCCAAGAGGGCACTTTAGCGCGCGTTTTGGCTCCCAAGAGGGCACTTTAGCGTGTGTTTTTTTGCCACCCAAGAGGGCAGTTGTATTTTGACAACCAGGAGGGCAATTTAGCACGCGTTTTTGCCACCCAAGAGGGCAGTTTAGTGTGTTTTGCCAACCAGGAGGGCACTTTAGCACGCGTTTTTGCCTCCCACTAGGGCACTTTAGCGTGCGTTTTTTGCCACCCGAGAGGGCAGTTGTATTTTGCCAACAAGGAGGGCACTTTAGCACATGTTTTTGCCTCCCAAGAGGGCAATTTAGCACGCGTTTTGGCTCCCAAGAGGGCACTTTAGCGTGCGTTTTTTGCCACCCAAGAGGGCAGTTGTATTTTGCCTCCCAAGAGGGCACTTTAGCGAGCGTTTTTGCCACCCAAGAGGGCAGTTTATCATGTTTTAACCAGCCAAGGGGGCTAGAGTAGAGGTATTATGTTGGGGTATCCATCAGGAGAGCAAGGTTCGGGACCCGCCTGGATCATACTTTTTTATTTTTGCGTAATGTATTTTACCCATGTATGTTATGTAATTGATTAAACTTGAATCCAATCTATTAAACTATAAAATATTTTTAACCATACATCAGTCTTAGTATTTACTTATACTGTAGTATACTTATTTGTCATCACCGAAATCTGCAATCTCATTTCCGAAACCCATGTATCATTACCGCAACAGGTGTTGATTTAATGTCAATTTAATGAATAGAAATATAGTAGGAGCTTTAAAATATGTGTGCATAATATATACATTATGCCTTTCAGGTTTTTCAAATCATTTTGAAAATACCTACAGGTTTCATTGAAATAACAAAAAATTTAGGTTGCAGATTGTGGAAGGTGTTGCGGTAATGAGAGAAATCAGTCTAAATCACATAAAAGTGTTCATTTAAATATATATGTCATTTGAGAGTTTCAAGTAACTGTGCATGACTGTTAGTAATCAGATTTCAAAAATTTGAAAATGTATTCTTTTTTCCAATGATCTTGTTGTTTTGAGACCATTGCGGTAATGAGAATTTTATGGACTTGTTTTGGAAAATATGTTCTAAAAGGTGCTAAATTATCAGTAAATATTTTAAAATTAGTGCCCACAAACACTTAAGACCTTGTTAATAATGCCTAAAAATTAAATTTGTATATTCTTGTCTTTTAAAGATTTCATGTTGTAACTCTATGAAACCAAGATTTCATGAGAATCACCCGAGTAAACTTTTTTACTGCTGCATGTAAAACATAACATCAACCAGAGTGACTGTTTCAGGTCTCACACTCCTTCTTCTTCTTTGTTTGTTTTTTCTCTGCAGCATCAACTTCAGTCACGACTCGTCCTTCCTGTGCGCCTCCAGTGACAAAGGGACCGTTCACATCTTTGCACTCAAGGACACCAAACTGAACCGGCGCTCTGCGTAAGACCACACTCTAACCTCTGATCACTCTGACCTCTCACTGCTCTGATTGCTTGATCACATGTCTGTTCTTTCCCCTGTCTGTCTCAGCCTGGCGCGCGTGGGGAAGGTGGGCCCTGTGATTGGTCAGTACGTGGACAGTCAGTGGTCGTTGGCCAGCTTTACCGTGCCGGCTGAGTGTGCATGCATCTGCGCTTTTGGAAAGAACACATCCAAGAACGTCAACTCTGTCATCGGTGAGGAAACACTTGAGTCTGTCCGTCTCATGATGGGCCTGACACGTTTCTTCGTTGACGTTTTAAAGAATCAAACTACAAACCAGAGCAACAACAAACATCTTTAATTTAGTGATTATTTGGTCTCATATCAGAATCACAAACACTTTAATCATCATTTAACTTAAAACCTCAAATAAAAGCCCATCCCAATTAAAGACCCCACCCCTTTTACTCGCCTGGAGTCGCAGGTTTGGACAAATAAAGGCAGCTCTAAATCAGAGACCCCCGATGAATTTAGTGTTGATTAGTTTGAGGATCAAAAATATAACAACACGGGTGTCTCCCTCTCTCTCCCACAGTGCAGCAGGTCGTTTACAAAGGAAGACCAATCAGTGACTTTTTATTGAATTTGTTTATCTATTTCCTCATTTTATACACAGTGAGGCCCCGTTTACACATAAAGTTTTTTCGGGCAGAAAAGCGCTGGCTGTGCGCTAAGGAGCTCTCGTATGAAGCGTTTGTGCTCTGAGAGGAAAAGCGTTGCACGTCCGTCCTGTCACTATGACAACAGTCTGTTGACAACGGCCGCTGTACGACCGACACTGCTCCGTTACATTTTACTACATGTTTATAATTGAGACCGTTTATTTCCGGAAAAGAGCGCCGGTGACGTCAACAGCGCCTTTCTGAAAAGTTGAAAGATTTTTAACTTGAAGCGCTCGGAGCGGCTGCACAGAAAGATTCTGGGCGCTGTACTTTTTGTCCAGGGCGACCGCCTGCTGCTGCAAACGCTCTCTCTACTCATTGAAAACAATTTTAAAAAGACACTGTCTGCAGACGGAGCATCTCTGAGACACACAAACAAGCTTGGTCTAAAGGTGTTATTCATGTTTCCCACTTTTCACACACTGGTCCCTGCAGCCACACTTCAGATGGCGGCGCTCACTCATTCCTGAGCCAATCCCTGCAAACCAACAGTTAGTGCTGAGCTCATGTTTCTGTATCTGTGTCCTCCAGGTGCTTGTTTCACACTACTCGACTTAGTGTTGCTTCAAAAACAAACTAAGCTGTGATTTAACCGTCGTTTTCTCCCCTTCCTGCAGCCATATGTGTGGACGGGACCTTCCACAAGTACGTGTTCACCCCCGACGGAAACTGCAACCGGGAAGCCTTCGACGTGTATCTGGACATCTGTGACGACGACGACTTCTGAGCCGCTACGCAAACTTTACTGAGAGGGCAAAGATGTGAGGAGGAGGAGGAGACACGAGGAGGAGGAACAGCGAGGACAAAGGAAGATGACTGCTGTGAATGATGGAGAGTTGGGAAACTTTCTGCTGCTGGAGCCCGTTCCAGAGCGTCCTCTGTGTTTGTAAGCCGTTCTACCGTCAGGAAGTAGCCGTGTGAATATAAACACTGTTTGATATTAGCCTGTTAGCTCGTTGCTCATCAGTCTGACAGGTTGTTGTACAGTCACGTAAACCTCAGAGTGATGGACTGTATTTATGGGAGGTTACTCATTGAAGTCAAACTGAAATTAAAAGTTTTTTTCTAAAGAAATCATCCAAAACCTTTCTGGTGTTTGTTGTTGAGTTGTATACTTGTTTTGCATGCTTCATATTTTCATTTATTCAGGAATAAATCACCAAGAAAATAAAAAAAACGATGTAAAAGAATCGTGTCCTGACATCAGCAGCAGCTCCAGATGTCTAATTTTTCCCTCTGAAGATGAATCGGATATTCTTCTCCTCCGGCCCTTTTCGATTCTGATCATTGGTCTGTTACCCCTAATTCCACCAGATACGTGTACGGTCCGTCTCCGCTCCGTCACGTTAGCAGAGCTGATTTTGTTAAGGAAGGTTTTTACTTTATTCAGTGTGTGTGCTTCCACGCTGCGTCTCAGCTCCGTCAGTACGGAGTCCTCTGTAACAGATACACAAGACTTCTATTTCTGCAGGATGCCGGAGCATGGAGTATCAATTTACCACAGAGCAGATCGAGCAGGACAGGAAGTCAGACACCGAAACAACTAAAACAATTAAACATCTGGTTTATTTTCAGAATAAAACACTCTGTTTTGATTGTTCAGAACAACGACCTTACGTGTGTTGTTGAGTTCATACGGTTTTATACCACGTACATCGGATTATCTGGAGTGAATCTGTAATCACTAACTCCTTGGTTTCGGGACTCCAGCTGTCCGGACGAAGGTGCAAGAAGCTGCACCAGAGTGGAGCTGACACGCAATGCACACGTATCTGGTGATAGTTCTAGGTGGGATAAGTGACATTGCTGAGCATGGTGATGTTTCAACACAGACGATGTTCTGGCCCCCCAGGTATATTTATGTACGCCCAAATAGTCCCCTATCATCCCGTCATTCTGTGGGGAGCACAGATCCAGATCCCAGCTGCTTTATCAGTCACAGACACACAGTGTGAAGAAAAACACACATTGAATTCATCGATCAGGCCAGAGACAAGCCTCTGATTTCAACTCAAACGCCTCTAAATACTCTTCCTCATTTCTGGCGCTCTGCTGTCAGTCACCGTTACTACAGTAACCACTCATGGCAGGAAGGAGACAGACGCTTTACGTGAATTGTGAGCTCAAGTCTCAGGGAGAAAAATCGTGATTCCTGTTTTAGCAAGAATGATGCAGCCCTATGATGACCAGCAGGTGTGGCTACTTCAGAGAGGCACACGCCACTTCAACCTCACATGTGTATACCTGCATATACCTGAGTACACCACTGTTTACGAGCAGAAACATCTGGATCCACACCTGTGGTCGTTTTTTTGGGACTGTTAAGACAGAAGTGGAATAAAAGTGAGTAAAAGTGAAGTTAAAGGCTCAGCATCAGGGGCATGTCCAGAAGGGTGGCATCAGCCCCCCCCTTGAAATCTTAGTGGCCACCCCAGGTGCCATCCCAAAATCCGTAACTATGATTGGTTATTTGCCTTGCCAGAGGTGTGACGTATGTTGAAATCAGACTGTGTTGCAACAGGCAGCTCGTAGTTTTAAGTTTAAGTCGTCATGATCTTGTGTAACTTAAAAATCGACGTGATTGGTGCAGACAGAATTAGTAAATAAACGCTCTTCATTCAGCTGTGTGCACACAAACTTCAGGCCACCCCTGCACAAGTCAGAGCCCCAGTTAGGCCCCCCCCCAGTCCAAAAGGTCTGGACACGCCCCCTGCTCATTATTATCGCACATTGTGGGCTTTTTGTGACAAATAGACAAACATAAGTCCAACCTAGAGTCCTACAAGTGTTAAGGCAATACTTAAGATTCAGATTTTCAATCATTATTAGAAAAATGGGACTTGAACTTCTCAAAAGCTCCTCCTCCTGAGGATCTTTGAACACACACATTAACATGAGGTTATTCTTCCACACTGATGATAATGTCTAAACTTTATTTCACTGACTTTGCAGAAAAGCTGATGTTAGAATATTTGGTTATCAGGCTGAAGCAGTGATTATCATTACTGCACTAAAAGCCTCATTGACTTCAAAATGTGATTACAGCCTGCTCAGTGCTCAGTGATTATTCAAAGATTCATCCATCATGTTTTAGTTTTAGAATCCAATAATCAACCTCAAAGTGAACAAGTGGAAGAGGATCCGCATGACCACAAGAACTCTTCTAAGTTTGTACAGAGCAACGATGGAAAGCAATCTAACAGGGAGCAACCTGTGACAGTAAGGGGCCAACCAGGGACCACAAACTTTAAATATGTAAGGTACAGGACATTTACACCAGCCGCTGCACCAGGAAAGCATTACACATCCTACAAGAATACGCCCACCTGCACACCTGCTGCATTCAGGTTCTCCTCGGAGGGTCCCAGTTTCTGAGGTGGTCCAGAACACGGGCATCACCACTTATCCTCTCTAAAGAAACATGACACTACAGACACCACAACATCACTGCAGGCACTGATCCTCTCCAAAACTCCACTCCACATTTTACACTCGAGGACATCCCCTAGAATAATTTAGATTCTGTCCATCAATCAGATCACAAGCACAAGAAGCAGCCCACCGGAAGTCCAGTTACAGTTTAAAGAGGAGTAAAGAAAGGAGCAGCGTGATTGGACTCAGACACAGCCAATAGGAGTCATCCTACCTGCTGATGCTGGGAGGGATTCACCCAGTCCGGGTTTTACCGTCAGGTCCGCTGCTGCAGGAGGACAGTCGTCAAACTTCCTCAAAGTCCGGCAGAGTCCGGCAGACTCCCGGGAGTTTACTGTGCGAGAGGGTCAGCAGGAGAGAAACACGGAATCACGTTTAAAAACAAAAACAAAGCGTCTTGAAGAAGACCGTGATGTCGCCGCTCCGCCATCTTGGATTTCAGCGCCATCACTATTTTAAAGAAGCAGGTGAGTGATTGGATAATGAGTGGAGGTGTGTCGAGGTTATTAGCAACAGCAAACCCCCCCCCCCCCCCCCCCCCATGTTTACACAAGATTTATTACAAAAATAAAAAAGATCAAAACAACAAAGAGGCCTTCAATTTAATTGATCGTGTATTCTTTATTAAAACCATCAAACAGCAGATTAACACGTTTAGTTTGAATCACTTCTTCTGCTTTAAATCAAAGAGAAAGAACAGAAATAAAACGTTCATTAAATAACGAGACCTTTCATCTCTGTGACTTACTCATCAGTGTTACCTCTTTATCATTATTCATTCGTGTTCAGTCTGCTCCTGTGTCTGCAGATTTCCCTCCAGATGTTGCAGTACCGTTTCTGTCCTGCAGACGACACCCGCCAAAGAACAGCACACAGAAAACACAGCGTGCAGAACAAACAAAGTTAAACAACAAAGCAGAAGGAAACTCTTTACGTCAGCCGCTCCACAAGAGGAGGTCGGCGACGGCGCCCTCACCTTAGATGTTCGCAGTGCATCCAAACGTTAGTCCTTTGCACCTTCATTAATTTGCCTTCAGTGATTGATGTGCTTCAGGACTGTCATCATCACATCTTCTATGGTTGTTGTCGTGGAATTAAACAGGTATTGATGTTGTCACTAGAATCATATTTAAGTTCAAAATCTGCTATCCTGACCACGCTCGATTGGAACGCTCTGAAAGCTTCCTGGCTGGTCCTGAACTGTGAACGTTGTGGTTCAATCTTCTTCTCATGAAATCAACGTTTGTTTTTTTAAGTTTTTGATGAATTTGAATTATTTATTTTTAAAGATTTATTTTTTGGGGCATTTTTGGCCTTTATTGGAGAGATAGGAGAGTGGATAGAGTCGGAAATAAGGGAGCGAGAGAGTTGGGAACGACATGCGGGATAGGAGCCACAAGTCGGACTCGAACCCGGGCCACCCACTTGAAGTACTACAGCCTCCATACATGGGGCGCGTGCACTAACCACTGCCCCACCAGCGCCCCTGAATTTGAATTATTAAAGGTGGAGTCAGTAGAAATGTAAATACAACATTCAAACTGAATTAAAAGCCAACACAAGGTTCACCCTCGTTTTAGAACGAGCTTTATCCGCTTGGTGTTTCTCCTCTCTGTGATTATATTTTCTCTTCTTTGCTGCTACGACCACGTTCGTCATATTCGCCAGTTTGAATTGTGTCCAATCTCTGAATTGTATCCCCTCTTAAACTCACCTGCTGCGCTGTCATTGGCTGGAGGAAACACACCAGCTCCGCCCAGAAACGTCCAGAATAGGTGGTGTCAGAGTGGAGAACACTTTGAGACCTCACATGTTTCTCCTCGGTGCTTTCAGCCTCTCTGTTTGTTCTCATTGGGCCTCACAGACACTTGTCATTGTGGAAGTGGGACGATGATGTTTGAAGGTCAGACATGATGAGTCACAAATCAGAAAAAAGCACTTTTTATATTCTGCGTGGTTTCCACTTAACAACAAATAATGATACTTATTTTTTTCCACGGAGGTGTAAAAATGATGCATGATGGATGTTTTTCTCACTTTGAGCGTCATATTTTTTTGTCCCTTTTCTGCAGCATGAGGTTTTAAAGGATTCTCTGTAGCTGAGCAGGGATGTTATTGTGTGAGTGTCGGAACCAGTGGTAATTCTGGAGTCTGTTGGGGCCCCAGGCAAGAAATAATGGGGGCCCTACAACCCGCATTTATCAGCATCATGTCTGTCTTTGTCCTGATGCGTACTCCGCTTCCTCTGTTTTCTCTCCTTCAGACAAATCATTACTCTTCATTTTCCAACGAGAGTGAATGCTGTCAGATGGGGCCCCCTTAGGGAGGTTTCCTACTGTCATTGTAAAATTTGCACTTTTTGTGACGCTGCTGTGGTTTGAAGTCTGTGAGCACTCAGGGTCCTGGTGGTCCCTCGCTCTCGGCTCAAGCTCAAAGTAGGTCGTGCTCTTGCAGTCAAAGCCCCTAAACTGTGGAACAGCCCCCCCCCCCTCTTCCATCAGGTCTGCCCCCTCCTCAGGTCCTGAACAGGTCGTTTCTCTCAGGTTTTCTCTGTTGCTTTCTTAATTGTTGTTCCTTGTACTTGTTGTGACCTCCTGTATGTTGTTTCTTAATGCAGTGTGCAGCACTGTGGTCAGCTGCTGCTGGTTATAAATGTCCTCTATCAATAAATGGGACTAAACTTGAAATCTACAATGTGAGGTACAATATTTAAAAGAACATGTGACATGTTAAAAACCTTCTGCTGGACTCTGATTCTTCTTTTAGGGATTCTTATCCCCCGGTTACGGCCGCAACCTTCCCGGTGTTACGGTCTAAGTGAGTGACACGCAGGCTGCACACAAGATGATGATTTTACATTGATATTTATGGTCTTGGTCTTCTCTGGGTTCGACCTGCCTTGGTCTTGGTCTTGACCCGGTCTCGATCCCTAAATGTCTTGGTCTTGTCTCGGTCTCGCCTTGCTTTGGTCTTGGTCTTGTCCCGGTCTCGGAGCACTCTGGTCTCGGATATGTCTTGGTCTCGGTCTTGACTACAACACTAATCCTACAGTCAGTGACATCTTTCAGAGTGAGACGAAGCGTTGGACCGACCTCCACAGAGACGTGACGTTAGTCTGATTTAAAAACACAAAAAGACTTTTTAAAGTGGAAAAAAAACCCTCTTTGTTTTATTTTATTTTATTTGATATACTTTATTAATCCCCAAGGAGGAAATTCTGGTTCGCACTCTGTTATTTAGAGACATGCTTCTCACACAGGCCTGAATCACACACATGCACAACCAGACCTGTGGACATGCATTAATGGAGAGATGTCAGAGTGCTGGGGGTTCGGTGCCTTGCTCAAAGGCACATCGGCAGTGCTCGAGAAGTGGTCTCCAGCTACCAGACCAACTTCCATATTTTGGTCCGCATCAGGACTTGAACCGGCGACCCTCCGGTTCCCAACCCAAGTCCCTACGGACTGAGCTACTGCCGCCCCGTTTCCATCCATTCTCTGCTCTGTCTGCCTTTTCTCTCCAACAGGCAGGTTTGATTTCCAGCTCTTTGTCCTGCAGAGGGCAACAATGACGAACAGTAATGCACACACACACAAACACACACACACACAGTATGAGATGGGAGCTGCTTTCTGCTCACTTCTCCGTCATTAAAAGCATCCTTTCTGTGTGTTCAGCCCGTTCAACAGCGTCTCATTATGAGGAAACAGATCATTCAGAGTCTCTGTTCAAAGTGGACAATCGCTCTCAGTCACAAAGCTCATCTGGCCAGTTCAAAACATCAAGTCGCTTTTAAAAGGATGAAGGTCTCTGTGGTGTTAGAGGTTTTGACAAATTTAAATATCAATGAGACACTAAACCAACAGAGTGATTCAATCTTCTCCAAACTGAGAGCACAGGACGCTCGTGGAGTCGGGGAGCTATTTCTGGACACGTTTTTAGTAATTTTGAGACATTATGGCGTGAAAACGGACAAACATTCAGACTTTTTCTTTTGTGATCATTTAGAAGACGATACATTAAACTAACGTCACTCGGCAGCTCCACTCTTTTGTTTGTATTCTGCTGCTTTAATCCTGACTCCGAAGCTTGTGCTGCGTTCAGGTGCTCCTCGGATGGTCCCAGTTTCTGAGTCTGGAAGTCGTTCTTCCGACTTCAGTGTTCACGTGTTTTCAGTTCGTAAAGTCTGAATGTTGGAACAACAACAAAAAACAGTGTGGATGCTGCGAAGAAGAAGATGGGTGAATGTCTCTGTTACGAGTTTTATTTGAGCTAAACGTTGATGAGCAAAACGTGAGTCATTAAAAGTATCTTTACATTAGGGAAACATCATTTGCCCCACATGATAAATATGAAAGCAGGCACTTCATTCTTTCTCGAGTTTCCGACTTGAGCAGGCGTTCATCATTTGCATTTTCAAACCCGGAAACAGTTTTTTCCAACGTGTCCGACACCACATGAATGCAGCATAGATCCAAAGTCGACTGGACTTATTGAAGACCTTAAATACGTTTCACCTCTCCTCCTCCGAAAGGTTTCTTCAGTTCTAAACTATCTTAGGTGACGGAGCGAGAACTTTAAGCCTCTGTGGGTCAATAGTATGCTAACGATCAAGGATGACTCGCATGAGAGTCGTTAGCTGAGATTTGTTAACCCTCCCGATCACCTTGGGGTCTCATTTCCAAGTAGGACTGGGGCTTCAGAACAGCATTCTAGGTTGGTGAAAGATGGTGTCTCAGACCACGACCCTGGTTTAAGGAGGGTTTTTCCAACTTAACATAGAACGCTTCTGGCCAGGACGTGCACCGTGTCATGTTCACAGGAACATTTCCTTTCTCCTTTAGATCATCTGAAGGACAAAGGAGAGCTGAAAGGTCGTAAAGATCTTCAACCAGTCCAGCTGCCGTTGGATTAGGCTTCGGATTCACCCTGCCCTGGATGACAGCGAACCTACACAGACTTTAATCCTGACCGAGAAACTCCAAGTTGATGTTGCTGTGCCGCTGAAGAGAACCGCATAGAAAAATGTGACATTTTAAGATCACGCTCATGTATCTAAAAACACACGTATGCTGTGATTCCACCAGAACACGACTCCTGTGGGGGTGAATTCAGCTCAGATATAATCCACCTGTTGAGTCCTCATTTGCATATACACTCACCTTGTCACCTACTGAGTGTTAATCTCTGCCAACATCTCTGTCTGTCGTACGGGAAGAAGTCGATATGATTTTAAATTAGATCTGGTGTTTGTGTGAAACAGCTGATTGTCTTATATTGAGAATAAAAGACCGAAGAGATTTTTGATTCGGTCTCACTCAAATTAAAAAAGATGCCTCTTCTCTTCAGGGAGATTATTAAACCGGTTTTAACAGCTGATGAAGACGTACCTGAATGCACCACTGCACACAGGAAGCAGTAAACTCTCCTCTGAGACTCTTCTTCTAGCGTTTATTCTCTCGTTAGGTTTTTATTCCTCACGCATGTAAACATGAATATAACAGATTCTGATAGAAACACAGAAACATGAGGCAGAGTTTAATAAAGAGTCCAGGTCGGTACGCAGGTGAGCAGTCAGACGAGCAAACAAATCCTAAATGGGAAGGCAAGGTTCAAAAACACCACAAGACTAGCGTCTCGGCCCTACTATACGCGACAATTGTCACGCCCCATTCACTTTGTATTGGACGCAGCACACGAGTAGGGCAAAGGATTATGGGATGCTTGGCGAGCAGGTGCAGGCACGAGACGCGAGAAAGGGGCGGGACTAAAGTTCAGACTTAACTTCTGTGAACAATATTCAAATGAGTGCGATGCGATCTGCGTGATCCGCCATTTGATTGGATATCCTGGATTGACAGGAAAGGCTATTTTCCCCGCCATTCAAACTGGAAACAACATGGCTTTCATACATAAACAGTGAACACTGAAATCTCTTTCTGAAAGCATTACAGATATTTGTAATGTAGTTTTGTGAATCTCGACCCATTTGGCCTAAATAAAGAGTTTGTTTGACCTTCGTGGTGTACGCTCTGCTGATTGACAGTTGTCTGTGTGGCCACGGAGGAAACGTTCGCAGCATGGTTCGTGCCTACAAGCAGCAACCCGGTGACTAGGCGCCAAGCAAGGTCTTGCGTGAAATTTCGGGACTTGTCGTATGCAGAGGGGCGGCAACATCATGAGAAGAAAAGGCTGGACTGAGGCGACACGAGAGAACACACTACAAAACTGACAACAACAGGGAAGACACACAAGGATTAAATACACGCACAATCAGGAGGTCACGAGACACAGGTGAGCACAATCAGGAGGTTCTGCTGTAAAAACAGGCTTTTTGAATGGGTGTGTATGTAACTTCCTGTGCTTCTGCAGCCAGCCTCTAGTGGACATTTGAGGAACTGCAGGATGTTGAATTTTTCAACAATGGAGGTTTCTGCTTGGATCAGAGACACATTTATTTCAAGAGACATTTTGTTTAATCTTGTTTCATACAATGACATAAACTTATAATAACCTAAATACTAAAGATGTAATGTTTCCTGCTGCAGCTTTAAATGTCTCCACATGTTCCACGTTATTCTACGAGAATGAGATGAAACCGTTCAGATCTGCTCGTGTGCTCTGATGGTTGTAAAACAGTCTGTATTTAATAAATACTGCTTCTCACTCTGCTGCTGATTCACGGCTGCTTCTGGGAACAAGAAGTGAATCGAGAGTTTCCAAAGAGACAAAGATATTTAATCATCTCTGTATCTGTATGAAGTTTCATTATCACTCCGTCAGTCCTGCTGCTCGCTCAGACACTTCATTTCCTTTTCACCGTGAACTAGACATCCAAACTTTTCAATACTGCACGTTTTTAAACGATAGCATCTCGTTTATTTGAATGATCGATGGCGTCAAAAAGGGACCAAAGCTGAGAGAAGACTTCAGATCTTTAGTCTTATTTATGATCAGAGAGAAAAGGAGATCTGCAGCACTCAAACTCACACAGGAGGACGTGACACTGTCTGAGCTGCAACAAAAACACGTTGGCAACGTATTTGTGCAATTTAGAGACAATGAGCAGGAGTGTGCTCGCAAGTTGAGCTGATTAAATCCAAGGAAATGATCCAATATCAGGTGTCTAGGACGTCTGTTTTTCTTGCCGTGGTAACAAAGGTATTAGTGAGTTTTGAATTTTACTGGAATCCTTTGAAAGTTTAGAATTCACTTCAGTGACGTCCTCCAATCGTCCTCGTCAGACAGACAGGCGCAGAAAATGGAGTCAGACGCTGCTCACTTTCTACACCAGGAGCTCCAGCAGGAGATTCAGGATCGCCAAATGCAGAAACTGCCACCAAAACTCATCCATGCCGACGTCATATTAACTCCTCAAAAACCCCGAACACAAGTCTTAATGTGGACAGAACAATATGTTACAGAAAGACCCTTAAGACCCTAGACTAACCCTGTGCACCAACAGGCTAGCCTGCTCAACTATTCTAAGACACTCTGCAGCATGTGTCAACTGAGCATCAGCTGATGAGGGCTGATCAAAGCATCCTATTGGCTAATCACACTCTTGCCGCCTTATTTAAGTTGCTCCAGCCTGCCTACTCTTTGCTGCTCCCTCTGCAGAGGGACAGATTGATCACAAAGTTGATGACGAGGTCGGACACATAAATGTTGTTTGGCATCTTCTTTGTTACCCTGTAGTTAAAAAGCTGTTTCATGATCTTTTTATTCCTCCTCCTCTGACAGGAAAAAGATATGTTAGTGCTTCTCCTGAAAACACACCAGTCTGTTTATTTTTTGATAATGTAGCGCCCTCTGCTGGTCCGTCAGTGTACCTGTATCTCTGTGATATCTCTGTTTGTTTTATCAATAATATTGATGACATCAGCAGACATGATGAATGCTGGCTGAGGTTCACACATTTTTCAGTCCAGTGGATACTTTTTTTGGTCTCCACAACTTCCTGAGTAGGAGAAGGAGGATGATCGCATTGAAGGAGCCAGCTGAGGGGGTTGGGGCATCTGATTAGGATCCTCCCGGTCGCTTCCTTTGGAGGTTTTCAGGGCACGCCCAACTGGGAGGACACCCCAGTTGACCCAGAGCTCCCTGGAGGGATTATATAGAGTATCCGGTCAGTCCTGGGAACGCCTCGGGATCCTCCAGGAGGAGCTGGTGGGGAGAGGGATGTCTGGGTCGACTTACTACACCTGGGTGCCAACGAAGCCCGACCTCGGATAAGAGGAAGAAAATGGAGGGATGGAACTTCCTGAGAATAATTTCTCTCTCTCTCTGCAGCTGCTGAATGCTCCTCTGAGTTCACCAGCCAGAACACATCATTCACTATTTACATCCTGCTTTTGTGATGGTTTGTTTTTTCATCTTTAAACGGGGTAGCACCTCAGACCACTTCAAAGTCTGAACCGCTGCGACATCTTTGAAGACTGCTGCTGAGCCGCTGCTTCTTCTGAAAGTGCCATGATTCGTGTGTTTGTAATCTAGAAACAGTAAACGCCGCTGAGAAGCGTTCTGAAAGGTGGTGAGTGCTGCCAGCACATAAACAGCTGTTACATATATACATATTTAATATTCTCTTTTCTTTTCTTAAACTCCAACATCGTTCTGGATGCGTTTTGGTTTTGGTGAAAGTATTCAAAGGACAAACACGTCTAAAACGTTCTCATATGGCTTCACTTCCTGCCTGTGGAGAATCCTGGTCCTGTTAAAACTCCAGGTCCCAGCCGGACTCCTCATCAGGAGGAGGCTCGTCCACGTCCTCGGGGAAGAAGTCAAAGTTGCTGGTGTCGAGCGGGCCGTCCACCTGAAGAAGAACAAACACAGATGAATTTAACCCTCTCACGTGTGTACCGTCTCCTCACACACACACTGACGCTCACTCACTGCGGGCGTGAACGGGGAGTCCATGGTCCCATGTCGGAGTCCGTCCCAGTTAAATCCCTCAAACCACCTGAAGGACAAAGACATGTTGCCATGACTACAGCCTCATCTCCTCAGACACCTCATGATAAATATCTTTTTTGTGGGTCTCACTTGTGTTTCTGGATGTCCTTCACTCCGTTCTTCTGGTTCCCCAGCCGCTCTGAAGGATTATCTCTGAGAGAAAGACACACGCACAGATGTTACAGATGTTGAGGAGACATAACTTCATGGACACATTAAATGACCCTCTGACAACCTGCAGAGGCGTTTGATGAGGTTACTCGCGCTCTTGGTGATCTTCTTTGGGAACTCGATCATGTCGATGCCTTTCAGGATGATGTTGTACGTCTTCATGGGGTCAGAGCCCGAAAACGGAGGACTAGAGGCGAGAGAGAGGAAAAAAAACATCCCAAACGTTAAATTATTTCAACATAAAACCCAAACTGGCTTGATGGAGTTCAACCTGCAGGTGATACTCAGAAATCTGGAATACCAACTGAAAAGGTTCTTCTGAACGGGTTCTATAGGGACTACAATAGTTCTCAGTTCTGGCGGTGTGGAATCTATTAAAAAGGGGGAGGGTTACAACAGTTACTGGAACTATGAAAACGTTACTGCGGTCTGAAAAAGCTTTTTGTACCAAGCCCTTGTTTGACTTTTCTCCGTTTCATCTCCCCTTGACTGTTTATCCTGCAGGTTTCAGCTGCTGGCTGCGACCTTCTGAATATTAAAACATCAAATATCTGATATACTCTCTGTACATATACTGTGGAGTAATGACTACCTATAAAGAGAGTCAAGTGAAACTCCCTCTGGGTTTGTTGTTCTGAGCTCTGTGTTCACACTGAGGGGGTGGAGCTTCCTTCAGTTTGTTTATGTTTCACTCAGAGGCTCACTCATGTTTCATGTGTGTGTTTTTTCCCCCACATGAGTTCCTCCTTCTCTAACGTGGCACACGATCTCGTCACACCCCTACTGATCTCGTGTGCTCTCACAGGTCAACATGCTGCAACACGTCATCACCCAGCTGAAGAACGAGTCAAGTCTATCCAATAGAGAACGGCCTGAGAGGCGCCTTGGAAGGCGATGAGCCCAGTGCATTGTGAGGGTTGTTGTATTTCCCTTCGGTCAAAAGGGAATGACACAGCCCTTTCTGGAATTTCTCTGGCTGCATAGCATCGATTTCACCGTGTTGTATACCTTTCTACGTCATTTTTGAAGATCTAATCCTCCGTACAGAAGAACATTTCTGCACACGTGAAACATGCTATAATCTGAACTGGTGTACCTGCCGCTGAGCAGCTCGAACACCAGGATTCCCAGAGACCAGCAGTCGGCCGAGCAGTCGTGTCCTTTGTTCAGGATGATCTCAGGAGCCACGTACTCAGGAGTCCCACAGAACGTCCACGTCTTCTTCCCCAAACCCACCTTCTTCGCAAAACCAAAGTCAACCTGCAAACGGAAAACACGTTGGAGGAATAAATCTTTTTATGGAACAATTTGACTCATGTTGGTGTCACTATGAGGGAAACAGTGGGGCAGACCAGCTTGGCGTATCCTCTGTGGTCCAGGATGATGTTCTCTGGTTTCAGGTCTCTGTAGATGATCCCTCTGGAGTGCAGGAAGGCCAGAGCCTCGATGACACAGCCGGTGTAGAAACGAGTGGTGCCGTCATCAAACGATCCCCTGAAAAACAAATCCTTACGCTAAGGATTTCATGGTCGCTTGGAGGTTAAATAAAAAATAAAAAAACACACACCTGTCTCTGAGCTGCGTCCACAGCTCACCTCCAAGACACACCTCCAGCAGCATGTAGAGATATTTAGAGTCTCTGAACGTCCGATACAACCTGCAGGAAGACAACAGAGTCAGAAAGGGATTTTTGAGCAGGTAAATAGACTGTAACGTCTGCAGCAGGTAAACAGGCTGTAACGTCTGCAGCAGGTAAACAGACTGTAACGTCTGCAGCAGGTAAACAGACTGTAACGTCTGCAGCAGGTAAACAGGCTGTAACGTCTGCAGCAGGTAAACAGGCTGTAACGTCTGCAGCAGGTAAACAGGCTGTAACGTCTGCAGCAGGTAAACAGACGGTAACGTCTGCAGCAGGTAAACAGGCTGTAACGTCTGCAGCAGGTAAACAGACGGTAACCTCTGCAGCAGGTAAACAGGCTGTAACGTCTGCAGCAGGTAAACAGACTGTAACGTCTGCAGCAGGTAAACAGACTGTAACGTCTGCAGCAGGTAAACAGACGGTAACGTCTGCAGCAGGTAAACAGGCTGTAACGTCTGCAGCAGGTAAACAGACGGTAACGTCTGCAGCAGGTAAACAGGCTGTAACGTCTGCAGCAGGTAAACAGACTGTAACGTCTGCAGCAGGTAAACAGACTGTAACGTCTGCAGCAGGTAAACAGACTGTAACGTCTGCAGCAGGTAAACAGGCTGTAACCTCTGCAGCAGGTAAACGGGCTGTAACGTCTGCAGCAGGTAAACAGGCTGTAACCTCTGCAGCAGGTAAACGGACTGTAACGTCTGCAGCAGGTAAACAGCCTGTAACGTCTGCAGCAGGTAAACAGGCTGTAACGTCTGCAGCAGGTAAACAGCCTGTAACGTCTGCAGCAGGTAAACGGGCTGTAACGTCTGCAGCAGGTAAACAGCCTGTAACGTCTGCAGCAGGTAAACAGCCTGTAACGTTTGCAGCAGGTAAACAGGCTGTAACCTCTGCAGCAGGTAAACAGCCTGTAACGTCTGCAGCAGGTACACAGACTGTAACGTCTGCAGCAGGTAAACAGACTGTAACGTCTGCAGCAGGTAAACAGGCTGTAACGTCTGCAGCAGGTACACAGGCTGTAACGTCTGCAGCAGGTAAACGGGCTGTAACCAACATAATGGTTGATGGATCAAAATGTGTCCACTCAAAGTTGATGTTTTTGTCCCTTACAGGCTCCAGTTTTTTAAGTGTGTGACATCATTACAGAAAGGATCCCTACAGAGAGAGAGCTTTTAGTTACGGAGGAAGATGATCTTTCTTAACCACAAACAGCTGTTTCATCTCTCTCTACAAACACTGCAGACCTAATTCATAGAAACAGAACATGCACCATCTGTGTGACCTGATTAAGAAGGGACTGTGAGCCTCCATCATGATGCGGCGCTCCGACAGGATGTGTCCCTGCTGGCTGGTGTCCAGGATGTGACGCTTCTTCAACACTTTCAGAGCAAACGATCTGCTGGTGTCGTTCTTTAACTGAACCTGAACACATATTCAGCACAGACAAACAGACATGTGACACATGTTTATACTCTACCAGCCATTACAGAGCAGAGCTTGCAAACTCACCAGCTCCACCCGACTGAAGCCCCCCATCCCCAGAGTGCACACCACCTTGATGTCACTCAGAGAGACGCTGGAGTAGAAGTCTGCCTCGGCCTGCAGCCTGCAGAGAACACACACAGGGAGGTTTATCAAAGAGGGAAGTTTCAGCTGTAGAGGAGAGTTTAAAAAATGAACGTCATTAATCAAGTCCGTCTTCATGGTTTCCCTCAGTCCTTCGTGTCAAAGAGCTTCACTGTTAACACATGAAGAGCGACGCTGATGCACCCGCTGACATGTTCCTTCATCAGCTGTTCATGAGAAGTGATGATTCTTTTCAATATATTGTTAAAGCTGATTTTGAGCCGGCTGACAATTGGTGGAGATTATGTCTTAGATGTTCAGATCTATTTTCAACACTAGGGCTCACTGGGCAACACCAGCATGAGTGAACTAATCCTGCTGATCAGCTCGTTCTGCAGTCATGTTGAAGGAACAATTTTAGGTTTCCACCTTCACCGTAGCTCACATTTCTTCAGACGGGTCACGTTCACATACTGAGCTGAATGTCTGGAAGATGCTGAATTTTCAAACAGTCACTGAGAGTTCCTGAAACCTTCCCCTGCAGCTGTGAACACCAAGCATGAAGACTGAAACCTTCTCCTGCAGCTGTAAACACAAGAGCATGAAGACTGAGACCTTCTCCTGCAGCTGTAAACACAAGAGCATGAAGACTGAGACCTTCTCCTGCAGCTGTAAACACAAGAGCATGAAGACTGAAACCTTCTCCTGCAGCTGTAAACACATGAGCATGAAGACTGAGACCTTCTCCTGCAGCTGTGAACACATGGGCATGAAGACTGAAACCTTCTCCTGCAGCTGTGAACACATGAGCATGAAGACTGAAACCTTCTCCTGCAGCTGTGAACACATGAGCATGAAGACTGAAACCTTCTCCTGCAGCTGTGAACACATGAGCCTGAAGACTGAAATCTTCTCCTGCAGCTGTGAACACATGAGCCTGAAGACTGAAATCTTCTCCTGCAGCTGTGAACACATGAGCATGAAGACTGTTCCCGAGTATCTGAATGAACTCACTTTGCTTTGATGTCATCGCTGTCGTACTGCTTGTTGTTGGCGTCCTCGAGCCCTCCAATCAGCTGCTTGAAAGACCTGAAAAACAAAGGTGGCTTTAAAAAGTGAAGCACAGACCTCACCGCAGTGTGAAAACCAATTTTATTGGTTAACAAAGATCCTCACTCACTCTCTATCAATGACCAGACATGTGACGTCTCCCACAGCCGTGACGCTGGCCGTGCGGACGTCCTCACTGTAGAGACAAAGAACACAGACATGAGAGAACAGCAGGATGTCACAAAGCTTCATCGTTTTATATCCAAAGTTTCCTCCTCTTGTTTCCAGTTTAAACACGTTTGATGACTGACTCGAGGTTCAGAGGAAGTTATTTTTATTAAGATGTTTAGATGTTTAGATGTTCGATCAGGAGGTCGCAGTGGACAGATTCTCCTTTAATTAAGAACAGAAAGATCATGAGCCGGTCGCAGGACATAAACGTTATCACTACAGCTCGCTTGAGTTTCGTTTTCCTGAAAATAACCTCCTGTGTTCACACAAGGTGGAGACATTTTACTCGGGGGGGGCTGGCAGGAAGAATGAAAGGAAAGGTCGGAGTGAAAACCGTGTCGGTTTGCTTTCACACATGCATCATGTTTGAGGAAATCTTTAGGAGTTATGTGTACGTGTGAAAACATACTGAATGACCTCAACCTGCTTCAGACGTGCGTCCCTCTAATGTCGACATTAAATCTACACCATGACTTTAAAACCTGCTTTGTAAAAGTTCAGAAACAGAAATGGGGGACGTTCTGAAAGCTAACGGGAACCTGACGGGTCCAGACAGCGGTCACGTTTAGGGTCAGAGTCTGAGCTTTATCGTACACGGAAACACTGTAAAAAAACCCTGCGTCCATTTTGAAGATCTGCTTCAGTGTCAGGCGCCGTGTCCACATGACACAGGCAGAGAAGCGCCGGCTGTGACCTCGGGAGCGTTTGGATGATTGTGCGCTGAGAAGAAAAGCGCTGCACGTGCATCTTGTCTCTATGACAACGGCCGCTGTATGACCATCACTGCTCTGTTGCTTTTTACTGCATGTTTTATATTTCAGATCTTTTGTCACTGTGAGCATCAAACAGAGGATGTTTGTCCTCCAGTTTTGTCTGCATGAGGAGATGAATAATAAAGACAACCTGGCTGTCATTGCTCCGATCAGACACGGGCCGAGGAGGAAGTGGTTTCAAGACACTGGCGCTCAGAATAAAATGCTAGGTGGACACAGGGCCTGAACCCTTTCCACGTCCACTCTTGGTTGTGATGTGATTTTCATGAACATTACATACCAAGCTTCTGGGGTTTTCTTTGAGGTAAGTCTCTGCCTTTAAGACGTGAAATCAATGTTCTTTATTACTCGTGAAGATGACGTTAATGTGAGCGTCTCACCCCTTCAGCGCCTGCTCTCCGAACCAGTCCCCTTTAGAGAGAGTCTTCACCGTCTGAGGCTCGTCGTTGGCCGAGTCCTGCTGAGACACTTTGACCTGCAGACGTCGCAGACCACAAAGATTGTATCAGTTAGAAAGTCACAAGTGGATTTACAACTTTATTAAGTACAGCTGAACGGAAGCTGGCGAGCCGCCATTACTGCGGTGTCGTCTCACTTCAACAGCTGTGGGTTTGAATTCGACTTACTACGTAACTTTACTTTTAACAACAATGTTAAGGACTTCGGCAAGAGCCTGAGGATTTCTCAGCTGCTCCAACAGTCGAAAGTTGAACTTGTGAGAGTAATTAAGTCTGCAGCCTGCAGACGCCATAAAACAGAAAATAAGAGCGAGACAATAAACGAGCTGGGAGGTGAAACCGACATTGAAGCTTCAAAAAAAGAAGAAGAAGCCTGTAAGTATAGAATGAATATATGAAAAGTCCTTCATCCACTGAGGACATATTACCATGTCACCAGATGTAACACCTGTTTATAAATCAGCAATATGCTAAGAAGCTCATTCCTGCCTTTTTTCTGTAGACTGCAGTTTGTAAAGCTCTTTCAACACATGACGTCGTGTTGTCATGGTTACAGAGGAGTCACAAAGAGCTGTCCCATTCAGCCATTTCGCACCCTTGCAGCCTTGTGCACTCAATCACTTTCCAGGTGACGTCAATGAAGTCCTTAAGGGCTCAGGGTTTAGACAGGACACAGAGATTCAGCCGATGCAGTAATGGCGGCCACCTTAAGGAGGCAGCGCCCACAAACTGGCTGTAGGAGGTCACATATTCTGTCCACTTTTCAGAAAATGTGTGACTCAAACAGGCCGTTTGGAGATTTTCCCTTCATGACATCACAAAGGGCAGTAACCCCTCCCCCAGGTGAGTGACACTCCCACAGCTAGGTGTTTTTTCTGCCCTCTGAGTCTGCCTTCTCACCGTAAACAATAGAGCATGGAGCGAGAAAGCCAGAGACACCCAAGCCCTTCCAGAGAGGGGCGTGGTCAGACACAGCTCATTTACATTTAAAGCTACAGACACAGAAACAGCCTGTTCTGAGCAGGGCTGAAATAGAGGGGTTTATAGGCATGATCAAATACAGGATCAGAGTGGATTTAGAACAAGACACTTCACACACATGTTTTGGGGAGCTCTGAGACTTATTTACACTGGTCGATGAAGAGGAGAATATGTGACCTTTAATACGACTCCTCTGAGAGTTTGACATCTGACTGAGCTGCTGAACAAAACCAAAATTCACCGTCTAATTGTTTCATTTTCAATGTTGTACCAGGAGTCTAAAAGAAGAGACATCCGCTAACGATGTGTTCAGCATCAAAACCAGATAACCAATCAGTGCACGATGTACCGCGTCTTTAATGTGATTCTGTGAGATCAGGCCGGCTGAGACACGTGTTCTAACTGTTACTTTCTTGTCCTCTTTCCCTCTCTGTAATTGTTCTCCTCCACCTCTGGAGCCTCCCTCCATCGTCTTGTCATCCTTCTTCCTCACCTGTCCTTCGCTGATGATGAAGAATGTGTCTCCGGTGGCTCCCTGGCGGATAATGTAATCAGAGTCTCTGTAACGAGTCTGAGGGAGAAGGCGAGACGTGAATCATGAGTTCAGGATCCCTCAGATTACCCAACACAACGTTTCTAATCATTTGTATTTGTCAGCTGGAGGAACAGATGGCAGAAACAGATACTGTGAGAGCTTATAATAGAACAATGTTTGAACAACCATCACCTCCTCCAAAACATCGGCCAGTTTGCTGAGGATGTCCTCAGGTAGCGCCTGAAATGAGGGAACGCTGGGAGGAGAGAGTGGAGCGAGAGATGTGAGTCATTGTGACGAGGAGAGAGGTTAAAACAGTCGAGTGTTCGATGAGCTGTACCTGCGGAGGAAGTCCGTGTACTGGGAGTGTTTGATGAGACCAGTCCTCATCATGATGGTCTGGAAACCCTGACGGTCGATCGCCCAGAGCTTGATGTCCGTCAGAGCTGCAGACAGAGAGAGAGAGAGAACGAGAACTTCAGTAACTGGATCACACTGATGGACCTGCAGCCTGAACATGTTCAAAGACTAAAATAGACGTAGAAAAAGGATGCACCGGTCCCATCCTGGAATCAGATATCGGCCCCATCCTGACCCAAACACCTAAATCAGATATCGGTGACAATAGGCCGATCCATGGAGCCAATCCTCAAGGCCGATCTATACAACTCAGCTCTATGCTGTTCATCTTGTGTGTGTACTACGCCACAGTGATAGGCGGAGCAAACTTAGCATGGAGGATACGTTTGTTACGACTACAAACAGTTTCTGCACAGCTCACGATTAAAGGGCATGGACGGATTATCATGACCACAGGCGCTGGACACAAACTTGCCTCGGACTCCAACCTACACATGCAAATATTACACGCCCACTGTGTGTCCTCTCCAAGCATACAGAGTTTGTCTGCACGACCACACAGCACATATTCCTTTGAAAGTCTGTTATTTATTGTTTTAATAATCCTAAAACCCAGTCTGGGTTCTTCACAGAAAAAAACCTAAATGATGGAACGTTCACTTCCTGTTGAGCATTCTGGTGCGGGTGAAACAGTCGACAAAACGTGGACCTCCCTCCCTCGTATTAAGACTCACATGAGCAGTCTCTTAATGTTATTCTTCTTTACTTCCTTTTATAGACATCAAATAGTTCGCCGTTTCTTCGTGCTAACTGGAACTATGGTTTGCGGCTTGCAGCTCGCTCTCCAATATTTGAATGAACATTAAAGCGTGTCTAGTGTTGTACTACTTTAAATCGGTCTTGGTCTCAAGACCGGTTCCGAGACCACTTTTTTGAAGGTCTTGGTTTAGTCTCGGAATCGAAGGCATTTTTACTCGGTCTTGTTTCGGTCTCAGACTGGACGGACTGATTTTTCAGTGATATTTATGGTCTTGGTCTTGTCTTGGTCTCGATAAGATAAGATAAGATAATCCTTTATTCATCTCACGAACGGAGAAATTTACACTGTGGTGGCAGTTCCGATCCGTAAAGGTCTTGGTGTTGTTCCAGTCTCGGAGCACTCTGGTTTGGGTATGTCTTGGTCTCAGTTAGTTTGGTCTTGACTACAACACTAGTGTTATCATCATCTTTTCCCTATAAAAACAAAGAAACATTCAAAAGCGTTGCTGCTAAATGTTGAAGCTGTGAGGTCGGAGAGAGAAATATACTTTGCATGTTTTTGGATGAACCGGTGTTTAAAAAGACGCCTCAGTTAGCGCTGCGTGGACGGATTGGACTTTATTAACGACCATTTAATTAAAGCGTACAGACTCGATGTTATTGGCTGACCGTTGGCACAGTTTCCATTCATCACCAGATGAATAAACTTATTAAATCATGAAAGCCTTTTCATTTTCTCCCGCAGCGCTGACGGATGGAACGACCTTCAGCAGTGATGTCACGGTCAACAGTCCCGTTGGTGAGTCGTTTTCATCAACTCTGAACATCCAGCTGACAATACAAGCATTAAGTGTGTGTGTGTGTGTGTGTGTGTGTGTGTGTGTGTGTGTGTGCGTGTGTGTGTGTGTGTGTGTGTGTGTGTGTGTGTGTGTGTGTGTGTGTGTGTGTGTTCGTGTGTGTGTATGCTTATCTGTCAATGTGGCTGTGCAGGCGAGTGTGTGTGCGTGTGTGCGTGCGTGCATGCTTACCTGTCACCGTCGCTGTGCGGGTGCAGTTGTAAAGAATGGCGAGCTCTCCAAAGACTTTCCCGGGGCCGATGTTGCACAGTTTGTGTCCTTGTTTGGTCACCTCCACCTTCCCCTCTGTCAGCAGCACACAATCAAACTGAACATTCACAAACAAGACAACAGGAGGCGCTGTTCTTCTCACAGTATGATATATGATGTCCATCGAGTGTTCTGCAGAACATGAAGAACCTCCGTGCTCAAAAAGCTTTTAATAACTTTAATAAATGACGTGATTTGTGTTCAAATGAGAAAAAAAAAACAATGGTTCATTTTTTATAGTTTCTTTTCTTCCTGTAAATGCTGCAGACAGGAAGGTGTCTCTGGCTTACAGCCTTTTGTTTTCTATAACAGAGATATGTTCGACTGTTTAAAGAAAGCAGGCTGAGATTTCTCAACAATGGGACCACCAAAGGGATAAGACGTACCCCCTTTCTCCACAGGGGGTGCCAAAATCTACACAAACTTAAAGTTCCTCACAGGAGCTCGAAGGTGTCGGTACGTAAAGCCAAGCTCAGGGGGATGGCAGGTTTCTGAAACAGAGGAAATCTGAGTGAAGACTGCACGCGGCTGAGAATATGACCTGAAACTATCACTCCATCTCTGAATCCAAAGAGGACAGGCTCTTCTTTGGAGATTGCTTTGTTGCTTCCACCATGACATGTATCCAAAACCAGCTCCCCAGTTTGACTGTCAGGCTTCTTTGATGAAATCAGCCGGCTAATATTTTCATGCTTGCAATGTTTCGATCCTCAAAGCTCAGAGTAAACATGTTAGTGAGTGAGCGATCATAAAAGTCTCCAGGCCTTGATGCAGTTATGAAGGACACTGAATAAATGAACAACACAAACACTCGGACTGATAGAGAGCGAGCGAGCTCATGTCGGACGCCGCCGAACGTCATCAGAGGCTTTTCAAACAGCTCTTCAGAGGACGCAGGTGACGGCAGCAGACGTACCTTCAGACGGAGCGGCCATCCTTGAGACTGAAGAAGCAGCAGAGTGTGTAGAGGAGTGAAGGTGTCAGGAACATGTGACTGAACTGGACTCAAGCTACACACACACACACACACACACACACACACACTGTTTCTGTGTTTATTTATTCTGCGTGTGTGTGAGCAGCCTCTCCTCACGCACTCACACACTCAGCTCGCAGACAGTGACCCATGAAACGTGTCTCCTGCTGTTTGTTGTTTGCTCAACACTGTACCCTCCGTCACGGCTGCTTTAAGATCTTGTGCTACCTGAGCTCTGATGAGTGTTTTATGGTGGTATCAGATAAAAACTGAACACTTCACCTTGGATTACTTTAGTCTCATTGAGCAGGAGGAGCCACAGAGGACCGCGTCTCTGTTCCACAGCTCCGTATCCTGCAGCTATGAAACACTGTTGAAGGTTATCGAGGGATCCAAGCGTTCAGCTGTTTGTTTTCCTCTTCATGGAAAGTAAAAGCTTTAAATCATCCACATACAGGGTGTCACTGTTGGACTTCTTGAGACAAAACCGTCAGATTTAAGGGACGACAGTTTCCTTCACTCTGAACATCATGAACTCCTCAGTCGCTGAACAGATTTTAACATAAAAACAGCTTTCCAAACATCCACCTCCCTCCTGATGATGCAAACTGTACAGATTATTCTCACCGATTCTTTGTGATGTGTTCAGGCTGATAGAGAGGTACTTTTCATCACAAGGTCGAAGTGAAGAATAAAAACGGACAAGAAGAGATGAAGATGTGTTTAGGGTCTGCAGGATCTGATGCATCAGGTTTAATTAAACGACTCGGTTAGTTTAGTGATGAAGCTGCATCGAGATTTATACACGTCATGACTTATGATTCAAAATATGTATGAGCACATTTATCAGGTATGAAACCAATCATTATATTACCTGTATTAAACACACTTTAAATCTTAAACAGATCAGACACAGTGTGGGCGCTGCACGCCGCTCTCCAACCCGTTTATTGTCTATGTGTTACATGTTGTGCGGCACAAGAGAATTTCTGCACCGAGCTAAGAGCAGCTCAAGGTCGCGCTTTCAGACAGTGCAGAAGTTAAAAAAGTTTAACTCAGGAACGCTGAAAGCCTAGTGGGTATGTCGCACACCCTACAGCATGTACGGAGGCTATAGTCCTCGCATCAGCGGTTTAGGGTTCAAATCCGACCTTGGCCTTTTTCTGCATTTAATCCCTCCCGCCTCTCTCCTCCCAACATTTCCTGTCTCTCTTCAGCTGTCCTGTCTAATAATGGCAGAAAGGCCTAAAAAGAAAGGTTTAAAAAGCATCTCTCCGTGACGTCCCCTCGGTGCATCCAATAGGCGAGAAGAGCAGATCACAACAAACGGTGTCCCACTTGACTGAGCTCTAGTTTACAGACCTACCGGGACATCAGGGAGAGAGCTCTAGTTTGTAAAGACATGTCCCACAGTTTGGGCGTACCAGGTGTTTCAAACAGCAGCAGAAATGTGTGGCGTGTTCGTGAAGTGCTCATTGTAGAGCTGCAGCTCCTGGACGAGCCTGAACTCTCCCATCCTGTCGGGCTCTGAGGATTTCATGAACACGCACCCTCTTCTTCTTCTCTGCTACTCATCTCCTCCTCCTCAGCAGAAGAAAGGTCGGAGCTTTCTACTGAAGAGTGGACACATACAAACAAACTGTGCATCCAAAAAGTAGATTCCTTCCCAACTTTAATTTGGTTACCTAGCAACGTGTGCCATTGCTTTATGTGCGCGCGCTCCCCTTCAGCTCTGCAACCTACCCCGCGGAGAGCACAGTGTACACCACTTCCTATCTGGAAGGCTCTTGACTTCAGTGTAGAGAGACCTTTGTATTGATCTTACCCTCCAGAACGTAGACCATGGAGCCGTCGTCCCCCTCCTGGATCACACAGCAGCCTTTTGCCAGACAGGTGGGGTGCATACAGTCCATGATGGTGAGGATCTGCACACAAGGACACAAAAAGTTAAAATCACACACACACACACACACACACACACACACACACACACACACACACACAGGGAAAGGTGGCGGCCCCAGATGTGTCCTCACCTGCCCTTGTTCCAAGTGTTTCATGAAGTCATTGTCCATCAGAGCTCTCTGGATCAGCTCACTGGACCTGCAAGAACACAGAGCGGTCACACAGGTCCAGGTGTGAGTCAGCGTGTGTGTGTGTGTGTGTGTGTGTGTGTGTGTGTGTGTGTGTGTGTGTGTGTGTGTGTGTGTGTGTGTGTGTGTGTGTGTGTGTGTGCGTGTGTGTGTGTGTGCGTGTGTGTGCGCTCACTCTTTGGTCTTGCAGTAGCTGGTGAGGGTGACGTCAGTGAGCTTGGAGGGGTCCAGCGCTGTGGGCTCTGCAGAGATGGCCTGTCTCTTTGTGCGCTGAGGTTCATCAGGAGCCGCTGGAGGCTGAACTGCTGCTCCTTAAAAACACAGCAGAGACCCCACAGAGAGTTCAGAACAAACCCCGGGCCCTCGTTTAGAAACAGTGTGGAGACTGTCTAAAAAATGTAGGCTGTGAAGAAGTGCCAAAACGTCTGTATCTGAGCTCGTGTTGACAAAGAGCAGGTTTTTATTTTCTCACGTGAATGCAGCACACTCCTGTAACGTCCCTTTACAAACACGTACATATGTTTTTAATAACGGAAAACAGAGCAGAGAAAGGGAACTTCACAGCAACCATAATAATGTTGGATGGATGAGGTGAAGTCCGACCCCTAACTGGACCGAAGATATTTCTTCTGGTATAATTGGTGAACCAAAGGCGGCAGGAGAGTCCTGCAGCAAATGCTCGTTAGCTTGTTTTACAAAGATGAGATCGCTAGGTGACAGAAGGGAGTTTCAGCTCTGTGACTTCTGTGACTTTGTGGCTTTCATCACACAGCGTCATATTTCTCCTCTGTGAAAAACCCTCCTGCCAGGATTTGAGTCGTCTCTCTGTGGTCAACATTTCTGAAGTATACAGGTTCACAGCTCCCAACCCAACCGTCCACCGTTTCTGTCTTCTGGTGAGTTATGGGGTTAGTTTGTCCTCTAACCTAAACTATTGTCTTCCAGATAATGGATTACAGTCTCACCTTAGCCCTACCAGCTCCTGCTGCTATGCAGAGAAAGCTGCAACAAAAGCGAGCATTTCTACCAGCAGCGCAAGACGGCCAAAGAAGAGATTATGGTGCATAAATGATATCATTACAACCTGTTTACCCGCTGAAAACATTACAGGGGGCTCTCAGTCAAAACAATAACAATAGATGACATGGAGGCTGGCGGGGAATTATGGGAGTGATTCTCTCTGCTACTCACGATGTCCTCGTCTTTGTGACATTGGTGATGAATTATGAACCAAACTAACAACAAATGTCTCAAAGTTTGAGGCTGCAGAACTCACCAAACATCCCGGCTGTGCAGTTCAATCATAAATATGTAATAAAAAGCACTCAGTGGATATTTTTAGGCCCTACTTTTTTACACTTTTGAGAAGGTGATAAATGATTCAGCTTTTCCTCACTCAAACTTTAGTCCTGAAAGGGTGGAGAGGAAGCGGGGGAATTATAAGTGAGCCAAATATTCTAGTTTATGAGATATCTCCTCTACACGTTACTTTCCATCACAGCTTACAGGACCTCATCTCACACGTGTGTATACTGCACTGACTCACCTGTCGTGGTCGTCTCCTCGTTGGCGTTGGGGGCCTGAGTGGAGGCGTTGCGGTGTCGGTCCAGCTCCACCTGCAGCTGTCGGATCAGATCGTCTTTGGTGTCGAGCTCCAGCTCCAACTCGTCGATCAGAGAGTCTCTCTGACGCAGCTCCTCGATCTTCAGCTGCAGAGCAAGCTGCAGGTCCCGCAGCGTGCCCTTCGACACTGTCAGAGACAAAAACAAAGTTTACGGTTTACTGCTCGAGGAGGAAGTGCTACAGGAACAAATAAACTAAACTAAACAGTGGTCCTGGAGGTCAACTGCAAATTAACATTTTGTGACTCGCAATAACATTTCATCGTACGCAAAAATATTTCGTGAAACTTTAAAACGTTTCATGAAACGCAATATTTCATGAGATTCACAAACATTTCGTAACTTGCAAAAACATTTCGTGAAACGGACAAACATTTCGTAACTCGCAAAAAAAAATTCGTAACTCGCAAAAACATTTCGGGAAACGGACAAACATTTTGTGAAACGCAAATATTTCGTGAAACGGACAAACACTTCGTTACTCCCAAAAACATTTCATGAAACAAACAAACATTTCTTATCTTGCAAAGTAATTTGTTAAACGCACAAACATTTCGTAAAACACAATATTTTGTGAAACGGACAAACAATTCGTAACTCGCAAAAACATTTCATAACTCGCAAAAACATTTCATGAAACGGACAAACATTTTGTAACTCGCAAAAACATTTTGTAAATCGCTAAACATTTTGTGAAACGGACTAACATTTCGTAACTCGCAAAAAACATTTTGTGAAACGGACTTACATTTCGTAACTCGCAAAAACATTTTCGGAACTCGCAAAAAACATTTTGTAACTCCCAAAAATATTTCGTTAAACGGACAAACATTTCGTAAATCACAAAAACATTTCAGGAAACAGAAAAACATTTCGTAACTCACAAAAACAGTTGTGAAACTTAAAAAATGAAATGCAATAACATTTCTTGAGATTTGAAAAAAAATTAATATATCGCACCCTTCGCATCGCAACATTTCTTGAAGTGCAAAAACAGCGAAACAAGAAAACACAAAGCAAAAACAACATAAACAATGTTTTCACCTCCTCAGCATCTCAGACCAATAAAAACTCTTTAATTGTTCATTAGTTTCATAGCAACGCTTCAAGATCGATCATTGTTATGGGCAGTTCAATATGAAGGATCATGATGATGCTAAACCATGGAATAAACCATTGCATACAAATATTGTATAATATATGGTCTGGTCCATCGTACCTGCCTCCTCCCTCCTTCAGAAGCAGCAGCAGCAGCTGTGTGAATGACTTTAACTTTGAACAGTGCTACTTGTTGTCTTAATGAAAGTAAAGAGTTCATGTATCACTCACACAACATACACTGTAAATGATCATAATGTAGTTCTTTAGAGTGTAATGTGAAGCTTCGCAGCGGAAGTGCATCAAGTACTCACTTTTCAGAGTAAAGTCCGGACCGCTGTGTTCAGGAGTCCAGCCGGGGGAGGACTGCTGCTCCTCGGTCTGTCTGACTCCGGAGCTCCGGCCGGTGAAATAAAGAAACCTACGGATTAATTATTGGAAATATTCAGAAGCGGACAGACACACACAGAGAGACATGCACACACAGAGAGAGGCTGTGTCCCTCATGAACACAGACACACGGGCAGCAGCGATCAGAGTCGGAGTCGGAGACTGACTGTCGGACTGAGCTTCAGTTCTCTCTGTGAGGATGAAGAGACGCAGACATGCGCACAGCTGACTTTGACAGCACTCACAAAACACTGGAGGAAGACATCTGAGCTTTGACTTAAAGAAAATTAATAACTTTAACAGAATCTCCCAAACATGCATTAAACATGTTAGTGTGTGAAAGTGTTAGGCTGAGCTTCGTTTCTTTAAGATGATTTAGTTACATGCAGGGGCGTGTACAGAGGGGTGGCATTGGCCCCCCTTGAAATTTCGTTGGCCACCCAAAAAATCCCAAAGTATGATTGGCTGTTTGCCATCATACTTTTGCAGACTAACTGTGCCTGCGCACTGTAGGTGCCCTAATAAAGAAGCGTCAAGCTTAATTTGGGGATCCTGTCTGATGGACGCTTACTGCTGGGTGTTTTGAGGTGATATTGCACGCCGCATAAAGGCCATATGAAGCGTCTGCGGTGGTGCGATGCAAGTTGAATGAAGTTGGGGGGAAAGTTTCTCTGTGTTGCGACTGGATTGGAGAGTCGGGCAGAACAGGGTAGAGTGTATTTGTGCATTTGAGAACCGACTTGCTATTAAGGGGCGGCAGTAGCTCAGTCCGTAGGGACTTGGGTTGGGAACCGGAGGGTCGCCGGTTCAAGTCCCAAAATATGGAAGTTGGTCTGGTAGCTGGAGAGGTGCTCGAGCACTGCCGAGGTGCCCTTGAGCAAGGCACCAAACCCCCACCTGCTCAGGGGGCGCCTCCCAAGGGGGCTGCCACCGCACTCTGACATCTCTCCAATAATGCATGTCCACAGGTCTCGTTGTGCATGTGTGTGATTCAGGCCTGTGTGTGTGAGAAGCATGTCTCTAAATAACAAACAGAGTGCGAACCAGAATTTAATAAAATATATAAAATTAAAAAAAAAATTAAAAAAAATTAAAGACGGCATGAACTGATTTAAGAAATTTGACTCCCCCCCGCCGCCTCCTCTCTAGAGTGGATGCTCACGCAGGTTGCCATGTGGTGGACACTGAAGCTTCAGTGTTTAGCCAGCTCTGCATCGGTCTGTAAACCTTTCTGCGTTCTAACCTCTCTCCATTTTTCAAAAGCATCTCCAATATTGATCCTAGTTTGAGCACGTTTCTTATTAGAAACATGCAGAGGCTTTTTAGATCGGGTACAATCACTTCTATCTGAACCAGTTCTCTTGCCCGCTTCCATCGCTGCAACACCTGTTGGTTTGATCTGATAACTGCTCTCATATCTGGCAAACTGAGGGGCGTCCAAAACGTCTGTGTGGGGGTGCCTTAAAACCGCCTACCTTCTCTGGTCCAAACAAATCCAGATCATTCAGGACCAGAATCTAAACTTAGAAGGAGGACATACTAGCTGCTGCATTGTTGTTAGAGAAGCCAGCACTTCAACATAGCATGTTTCCTTAATGTCTGATCATATAGTAAGGTCACTTTATCATTTAATTTACTACATATCTTACATGTTGCTCCTTTAAGTTATGCCATTTCTGCCTGAGACTGTTACATACTACCGCATTCCGCCGCTAGGGAGCAGCAGCTCACCGTTACCGTCTCTGTTCTGCTTAAATAAGATAACAAGAAGAAGAGTTCAAACCGGAAGTGCTTGAACATAAACAAGCACGATGGCGGCGATGGACGCAGAAAGAAACTCTGAATCAGGCAAACTGGAGTTGTATCCTTTATCATCTCTGGATAAGAACCTTTTGGTCATGTTTGTGAGGGTAATGTTGTGTTTGACTTTAGCTAACGATCCGTTAGCTTTAGCTCTCATTCATGTGGCTAATGTTAGCTCAGTAGTTTCACAGTGAGTACAGACTGATGACTTTAAATCTTTATTGACTAAAGTTATTTATTCTGGGATCGTTTCTGTCTTTTTTTTTAAGTTTCATCTATTTGTTCTCATGATTTTTATTCATTCATTAATCTCAACAGGAATACTTTATTTAACCTCGGTGGTCATTACAGTTTATTTTATAAACATAACAGGAAGAAATGTAAAATAAATATGGATTTAAATAAATAGAAATAACGCAAAGACTATTTGAAGAAATAATAAGGACATGTACAAAAGAAAGCACAAGGAATTAAATATATAAACAATATTTACATTTGTATTTACTGTAAAACTTCTGATACCAGCTCAGGATGTTATTAGTTGTAGTTCTCAAGGCCGGTCTAGAGACCACTTTTTTGAGGTCTCGTCTTGGAATTGAAAGCATTTTGATTCGGTCTTGTCTTGATCTAAGACAGGGTGGACTCTGGAGTTTAAATCAAGACCGGTCAAGACCACCACTGGCTATTTTTCCACATCACTTATGAGAAGGAACACGCCCCTTTACTACAGTTGATGCACGCCATGTTGGATTTTAGCTCGCGCTACTAAAGTGGTGTGTCCCATTTGATCTCAGAATTTGGAAATTCCGAGTTGCTGGTCTGATACGTAATCAGGAACGCCCCCCCTGAAGTCGGAATACGGACGCTGAAACTCAAGAGAACCTTCATTACAGGTATTTCAGGTTTGTCAGGGTTGAGATGAAGAAGACGATGTCTGTTGTCCATTAAAAAGAGATGTTGTAGTTATAAGCTCTGTTCCTTTTAACGACTTGTGTCCAAACATCAGAAGCTCCTCTCGTCTTCCTTGACCCTCCTGCAGCTCTCTGGATGTCCCCTTCC
The DNA here is from genome assembly GCA_020745685.1 of Tautogolabrus adspersus. Taxonomy (NCBI): domain Eukaryota; kingdom Metazoa; phylum Chordata; class Actinopteri; order Labriformes; family Labridae; genus Tautogolabrus; species Tautogolabrus adspersus. Next base: position 14,265,170 of record CM036549.1, on the reverse strand, counting down.
CGTCCTCTGGCGAGGCCACCATCGCTCTGCGCTCTCTGTCCCCGGACCGAGAGCCGAGGAAAGGAGGCATCAGCAAACAGCTCGCAGTGTCCGGCAGCACGCTCTCTGTGTGAGGAAACGTCTGCTGAAAGAACGAGTTCACCTGTTTCTTTAAACTTCCTGTTGACCTTTTGTCTTCTTCGTCTGTTTCAGGAGGTGGAGTGCAGACGAAGCTCGGATCCTCAGAGTGTCTGTGAACTCGTTTCTGGATCATCTGTCACTGGTTTTGGAGACCATGGAGAAGTTCGGTCCTGCTGTTTCTCCGTGACTTTAAGTACTGATCCAATCGTCTGGTCCTCCGTGGGACTTTTCAATCATTGGACAAAAATCTAAGAGACAAATGGTTTGAAACTCTGAGGAGTGGAAGAGGACGTTTGCACGATGGTCTTATTTTTATTTACTGAAAATATTTTTGCAGCATCGAGGGTTCGCCACTTTGACTTGTTTTTATTAAAACTTCCTGTGTGAAACTAAAAGGCTTTAACTCTTCAGTGTCCTGTGTCAGCAGCTGTGTGTGAAGTCCTCACTAAACTCTAGGTTGTTTGTAACTTAAGTTGTGTCATGGTTTGGTTACCACGGAGACGTATGATTCGTCTGAACTAGAGGAGTGTAACGTCCAAATAAAACAATAAAACACCACACGCCAGCAATAGCTACCCGCCGGTGTTTGTCACCTGCCTGTCCAACAGGAAGCAGACCAACTCCACGTCCACGGGTAAAAGCCAACACAAGGTTAACCCTCATTTTAGAACGAGCTTTATCCGCTTGGTGTTTCTCCTCACTGTGATTCTATTTTCTCAGAAGGGATGATGGAGCAGCTTTACTTTAGGATAAGTCTGTATTTTATTTTGAAGGAAGAAGCTGCTGACTCCATCTTTAACTTGATGTGACCAATCAGAGAGCAGCATTTCTCTCTCTGCAGTGTCTGTTCCAGTGTTTCCTCTCATCACTGACGTTTCTCCACAAACACAAACTCTAATGTTTGTCAGATGTGACAAAGCATCATGATGAGGGGAGAACTGAAGCCTTCATCGTGTCAGATAACAACAGTGACATCTAGTGACGAAACCTTTCACTACAACATGAGCTCATTTAACAGTCCTCTGTGATTGGACGATGAAATGACCTGGGCTCATGGAAAACTAAATCTATCACAGAGAACACACCTCACCCTCCAAGTCATCACACCTTAATAACATCATCGCCATGACAACCGGACTCTACGGAGGACGTCACACCTACGAGGAGCTATAGGTGTAAGATTTAAGCTGTAACTTCTGCCTTCGTTGACAGTCATAATTTGGGAATGGCCAATAAGACTCCAGGGAGAGCCCATGCTACCTCTGGACCAGCCCCTTCATATGACCTTAAAATACTTATTTCTCAAATATGACAGAAACAATCTGTGAAGTAAAGCGGTGTAAAAGGCTGCGGTGAGTTCAAGTCAGATTCATTCATAGAGCCTGTTGAAAAGAAGCTCATGCGACCACAAAGACTGAGAGCCGCCACGTACACGGCACGAAACATAAAATCTATTCATCATTCAATAAGACCTGCTGGACAATAAAGTAAACAATGAGTTAGAGTCAAAGTCCGCTTGATAGAAAAGAGATCGTCTCCAGCTGTGTGACTCTAACCCTTGAGATCTGCAGATCTTATGTGGATGAAAAGGATGTTCCATAGTTTAGGAGAAACCACCACAGAGTCCTCTCGTGTTATTGGTCTCGAGCTCTGGACTTTGAGAGCAGCCCGTTGGTCGACCTTACTGGACGAACTGGAGTCTGATAATGCAAGAGACCAACAAGACTTAATGACCTTGATTTCCCTCGATTACGTTGATGTAGAAATAGAACAAATCTCAATTAAACCAGGAAAAGAAGAATCCTGAGGTGCAGATGTCCCAGTGCAGGACTGGCCCTTTTTAAAAAACACTGGCCCCACCATTATGACCACTAATGAATAAATCTGATACACACGCTAAATATCTTCTCTTGTGTTTACTGATTTCAGGTTTCAGGTTTAGGAAATAAAAGACACTGATTGATTGAGGATTATTTCCCACAGTGTGAGTGCTGAGAGGCTGCAGGGGGAGTTAATGAAAACTGAAGGGGTGTGTGGGTGTTTGTGTGTGTGTGTGTGTGAGATGTTTATCAGCCTCTTGACCCGGGCTCCGCTGGGTTCACTGGTTTCCTGAGGTGAACCGGTTCGTGATGGAAACACACTCTCCTTCACTAACGACTCTCCCACGATGTACCGAGCACACACACGCTGATAAGACACACACACACACACACACACACTGATAAGACACACACAGTGTTCCACGTCTTCAACAGCACAGCCTCATAAGCTAATGTTAGCCTGATTAGCTCGCTGCAGGTGAAGGTCTACGTCACGAGAATTTTTTTTTAAATCTACATTTCAATTTAATTTTGTTTTAAAACACATCAACGTTTAGGGAAATCATTATTTCAGCTTAGAAACTGATCATTAAATTGATGAAAGATTCTGAGAACAGCACAAAATGACCTGAAAGGATCTAAACACGTGGGTGGCAACTGAGACCGATTACTTCTCCATATCATGCAGCAATAGGAAGTCTTTTTGCCCGCCAGCCGTGTGTGACAACATGTGAAAGCCATGAATAGCCCGTTTCCAAAATCTGCGTACGCTTGCTCACCGGTTCACACATCTAATGTAGGAAGTGACCCAGGACACTCAGGCCCAGTTTTTTGCGTACACACAATGGTTAAAAAAGAGGCCACAGAGCACAGAAAAGAAGTCTCCGATTCCTACACCAGTATTCCCGAAAATAAGTTTTTACAATTTCTTTGAGTGGATGGATGGTAAACCTTAAGAAGGTGTGTCCATTCAAGATGCTGAGGTTGATTTTAGTTTTCTCTTTGTTCACACATACAATTAACCTCCGCGATACCCGATTATTTTGGCAACACATTTCTCATGTCGTACATATTCATACCCAAATGCTTCATGGCCTGATTTATTTTCTGACAAGATCATATTCATATTTCTAAAATGTTGCTTTAATGTCTTTGTTTTTATATGTCATACAGACGTTCATTTTGTTTCCTTGTTTGGATTTTATTAATTTAGGACAGAAAATATTCCACCTGAAAGTAACAATCTGTAACTCCTCCTCCTTCAGTCGTTTCAAAGTTAATCTAACAGAACAATAACTTCCAACAGGAAGAATGGCGTCTCTCTCGTGTCAACAGAGCGCCCCGGTCTCCTGTTTTCAGCACTATATAACTTCAGCAGCGGACCGAGGTCATCTGGTGAGAAGTGCGTACATCTTTACGGCACTAGTTCACACAGCAGCCTTCAGCTACAAAGCAGCCAGTTAGCACGTCTCTGTACTGTTTGATACGACGGGTGAGGCTAAGAGGAAGAGGACGGAGACGGATGAAGCTACGAAGAGAAAAAGAGAGTCAGTGAGCGAGAAGTAGAGTGTACATCCCTGCAGATATTATTCAGAACAGATTGAGACGTAACGTTAGCCTGTATCGTTATCCGTGTCATCGATGTCTCATGTTTAGCAGCTTTACCGGCTGCAGAAAGTCGTCTAACCCGAGTTATGTCTCAGGTTTGATACAAAGAAATCAATAAATCCATCTGACACCAAACAGTCATCTCTTTCCTCGTCCATCTTCAAGTTAGCTTTTTAAGTTTTACACTAAGATCAATAAAACACAAATTAATGAAGAATAATCTCTTCAGCCTGGAGCAAAATATGTGTTGCAAATACGTGTTTGTGCAAATATGGCTGCAGCTTGTTCAGTTCAGTGACCGCAGCAGGAGCTGTTTTTGTTCTGCTTTTTTCTGCGCCTCCATTCAGAGGAAGAATCTCAATGTCACTGTGTAGTCATCGTTTGAGATCGAGGTCACTATCCCATGTAACTGTCGAGTAAACAGTGTTGTTTTTAAATCTTTAAATGTGTTACTGTGTTCACAATCAGTGATCGGCTTATTCTGCCTGACTGACCGACATCACAGGAAACTACAGACGTGACCCGAATCACAAAGTCCCGCTTCCTGTTTCCTTCTCCTGCCGCTATTTTTAGACACGTGATCAGACCTGCAGATAAACAGCATGCAGGTGTTAATGAAACCCTGAGATAATCGTATTCAGTGTGATGTCATTCTTAAAATGTCTTGTTGGAAGTTACTTTAAAACATTCAAACTTGCTCTTCAGGAGTTTTAGTCGTCTGTTGTGGTTCCTGTCGCTTTAATGTAATGAATGAATCTCTTTATAATTCAAACCCTGATATTCAAATCATTTTAATAATTAAGGAGTGTGTCGGCACTTTGCTGTTGTCTCTTTAAGTATCGTGATTTCACACATTCCTGCTCTCCGGTATGTGTGGAAACATCCAATTAACGATGAGCTTTAATTACCATGAATAAAACATCCACAGCGCCCCCACCCGCGGGAAGGAAGCGCTCTGATTGGTCAGTGTGGAGCGGGACAGATAGAAATACCAGGTGTGGACGGGATGTCGGACCACAGAGACCTCCTGCTTCTCCTCCTGCTGTTCCTCCACAGAGACCTCCTTCAGAGACAATATGCAGCCCCGCTCCGCTCTGCTCCTCCTCCTCTCCATCACCTCCGCCGCCTGCTTCGAGCTGCTGCCGGAGGAAGCTGCTCCCCGCCGGGCACGATTCTCCGCCAACAGCCCGAGTGAGTCCCGGTTCTGTCCACCTTGCAGAGACGCTTTAATGTCTTACTTCTGAACTTAACTGCTGTGTTGTTTCTTGTTGGTAGATTTACTGTGACTGAATGTAATTCAATATATTTACTCATTAACTATCAAGGCCAACAACTAAAGTTTACTGTGAGGTCATCTTTAAGGGGAGACTGGGGTCTGCTGCAACACTTTGCATTTCTCTCAGACACTATGTGGATCAGATGAAGACATGTTTAACTTCCACCTGTCTGCTAATAACTCATATACCTACTCCTAGGACTTTATTAAACTAACATTATGAAAAACAATGAGCCATCTTTATTTATATTGAAGAATTAAAACAACCTGAGGCTGCTTGATAGGTAGCCTAAGGGTAAACACACTCTACCATGCATCCTCACGCAAGTCTTACATGAATAAACACTTGTACAGAAAGTGAGTTATGGGATCCATTTAAAAGGACTAATTTTAAACGTGTTTAAACATAACAGCTCATGTGTGACTCTGTGTGTTTGCAGCTGATGTTGCCAGATGTTTAAACGGCGCTGTAGCGGTCGGCTGTGGATTCTTCTCCTGTCTGGAAAACTCCACCTGTGACACGGACGGGATGCACGAAATCTGTGAACTCTTCCTGCACTCAGCTGCTACCTTTAACACGGAGGTCAGTCTGTCTGTCTACCTGTCTATATGTCTGTCTGACCTGTCTGTCTGTCTGTCTGTCTGTCTGTCTGTCTGTCTGTCTGTCTGTCTGTCTGTCTGTCTGTCTGTCTCTCTGACATGTCCGTCTGTCTACAGGGTAAAACGTTTGTGAAGAAGAGTCTTCACTGCATCTCTCAGGGAATCTCAGCCAAAGTTTTCCAAACGATCCGTCGCTGCAACATCTTCCAGAGGATGATCGCTGAGGTTTGTAAGCTTGCAGGAAATCTTTAACGATGTCAGCGCTCGTCTGCGTTCACTGACTGAGTTTATCTGTCACTTTTAAAGGTGCAAGAAGAGTGTTACACCAGTCTGGACATCTGCACTGTGGCTCGGACCAACCCTGACGCCATCGGAGAGGTGGTCCAGGTGCCCACACACTTCCCCAACAGGTCAGCAGCGATGACTCACACACTTTAACATCCGTCTCTAACACAAAAACCAAAAGGCCCGGAGAGCTTCGACAAAACCAAAGAAACAACAACACTACAGCTGTGCAGTTTTTGAGGCATACACGCATCATTGCTAAGAGGCTAACATTAAACTCAATGTCGACCAATATGCATTTTAGTTTAGCAACATAGCATGCTAACATTTGCTACCTTAGTTTTGCTGTAACTTTTTCATTCATGCCTCTGAATCGTAGAAAAGAAAGAGGGTTGATTACTTTTAGAGTTTGTTCTGTCCCGGTGTAGCTGATGATCTCACATTGTGGAAAACAATCAAAGCATTGATAAAACATTCAACAAAGAAAAACAGCAATCTAAAAACTCACCTGAATAATTCACCTGCTGCAACGTCCCCTGGACGAAATACTACAGGTGACGTCACATGCAGGCAAACATCCTGAAGCAAACTAATGCAGAGCCTGAGTCGGGGATGATCCAGACCTCTTATCAACTCAGGTGTGGCTGGGTGGGTGGAGGCTAAGCCCCACCCCCTTGTACAGAGCAAGAAGGAGACTTTTCAAGACAACTATTGGCTCGCTCACTATCCTTTAATACTCTTAAAGTTCTAAAATGCCACCAGAAGATAACCTGAAAGTCAAACACACACCTATTCTCTCATGTTTTATTACATTTGAAATTATATTTCTCTGCAGAATTTCATTCATGAGTTTGGAATAAACGTGAGAGGGACAATTTAGAGAGCCTGTTGTTTGGATGCAAAACCAAAAATTACATTTGTTAGTTGTGTTGACACATTGCAAAATACAATTTAGTTCCAGGTAAATCTGTGTGTCTGATCCAAGCAGCAACCTCCGGTGTTGAAGTCGATGCTTAAGTGTAAAATCCTGCAGTTCCTTGAGTGTCCACTAGAGGCTGGCTGCAGAAGCACAGGAAGTCACATACACACCCATTCAAAAAGCCTGTTTTTACGGCAGACATTAACATGTTCACAGCCTGGTTCAAAAAACCAAATAAGTCTGATTAGCTCATGTCTCGATCGACACTTACTGTACGGGGGGTGAATGTTTTGATGACTCATCCGTTTTGATTTGATGAAGGATAAGAGTTATTCACATTAAGGCGTGTAGCTGACCTCATTGACAGGCGGGCGCGGTGTAACAGTTTGTCAGGAGGCTTAAAACCCGCCTCAGCTCCAGCTCTCAGCCTGTCGTTAGGTTGTCTGAAAGTTAGGGTGAGACAGCATTTCCAGCATGGAGACCGCCAGCGCCCCCTAACAGCTGTTTTTGTTTAAAATGACCTTTAACTAAAGGGTTAATCCCTTTCTGCATTTTCTGCTTATGTATTTTATGATACTTTGGTTCCTGACGTTCCATCCCGTCTTGTTGCTCAGGTACTACAGCACTCTGCTGCAGGTGCTGCAGGCCTGTGATGACCAGACTGTGGAGGCGGTGCGAGCCGGCCTCATGGCGCGTTTAGGCCCCGACATGGAGACCTTCCTGCAGCTGGTCCAGAACAAACCCTGCGCCACCGGCTCCAACGCCGCCGTGTACAATAACCCTTCAAGCTGGAGAAACATGCCCGTGTTCAACGTCCAGCCCGGCTTCAGAGGGCGAGACCCCACCCACCTGTTTGCCAGGAAGAGATCTGTGGACAACCTGGAGGGCGGGGCCACTGCAGAGAACTAGATGACACACAATTATGCATAAAATCACGCTCACACACGATCCTGAATATTGTTTCCACACATGCAGCACGAACATGCAGCTTTATCACATGAGTACATTCTGCAGCGGAGAGCTTTACACGGTGATTCTGGGTGATGATCATGTGACCAACAAGCCTCACTCAGACAACTGTGTTAGAAATATTTGTAAAAAGAAGAGGCCCAGTGATTCTAACTGATATTTATTTTCCTAAACAAGTTAATTTATGAGGCTGTTATATTTAATGTAGAGAGAGAGAGAGAGAGAGAGAGAGGCTGAGGAGCTCAGAGGAAGCTTCACGCTGGTCGTGGAGCTCTTTGGGATCCTGCTCGGAGACGTTTTGCTGGTTTTAAAGGTTTAAACTTAAAGTGACATTATGAAAGTCTGTTAGCTGGCTTGGCTGGTTTTTGTTTGAAATAAATGATATTATACGACTAATTTTGGCTCGTCTGCTTTTCTTTCTAACATCCAAATGTTGTTAAAGGTATAGCACCTCGTTTCCACTTTTGTATGTGACTGGTTTCCGTAGATACGAAAATATACGGATGATGCCCCCTAGTTTCCAACGCAAGGAAGTTCATCTCTTTACAGATAGAAGTTACCTGAAGCAGCAGGGAGGGGGGGAGGGGTGGCTGATTTAGAAGAGGATGACACTATTTCATATTAAAACTGACAAATCTGACTGTATATAATGTATAACCCTATTTTAGAAGACTACTCTTTACCAACCTACATCGGCAGCTTAATAGAGGGATATAGCCTGTTAGCTAGTTAGCAGCATGTTAGCTTAGCTAGCACATTATCATACGTCTCTCCAAGATCCACATTAAAAGGTCAATTTTTTTAACTTAGACAGCTCTCTGATGTTTAGAATTTGGACTGCAGTACCCATTTTTAGATTATTTGAACTACGTCCCGTGCATGTTCAAAGATTCATTCGAGCACCAGATGTAGAATCATCCGCCCTGAGAAATAGTCCCCGATAATTGCACCACTCTTCAACATGACTCGGCTTTTATTTCACATACAGTGAAAGATTTTTTTAAAGATTTATTTTGAAGGACTAACACTTGATTGGTTAGATTTTCACTCCTCACAAGCTGAATACTTTTAAATACATCTTTAATTTCCTTCACTGTTTCTGATTGTCAGACGAGGATGAAGACATGGAGGTTCTGACTCTGAGGAACGTCACTCTGAGCGATGCAGGAGAGTAAAACCTGCCTGGTGGGAAACAACTTCGAGTTCACCTTTCCGTCTGCGTGGCTCACTGTGGTCGACCGTTTGTTGAAGTTATCGGCCTCCAGGTTACTTCCTGCTGCGACAGTCCTGCTCTGAATCTGCTAATGTTTGTGCATTAATGTCTCTGACCTCATGGCCGTGGTTACAGCCAGGAAAGACAAACATGGGGCACGTAACGTCTACAGGAGACTCAGGGATTGACCGCTTGTAGAAAATGGATCCTGCTCTTCTTGTGACATGTCTGCTTTGTGTTTGCACTCTTCATGTCACCAAAAACAGATTTTAAATTCAGCTCTTTCTCTTTACATGCGCATGTCTTAATATTCCTTCTGTTAAACTTAAACATATCTTCTGGTTGTTTTATTCCGGGTCAATAAATGTTGCCTGATCTTAAATCAGATCATGTCTAGATGGTTCACTCTTTAATGGAACATCATGCTGTTTGGACGCCATCTTGTCGTTTTGGTCAAACTTCAGAGGTCAGGATCAACCTTTTAATGCTAAGCTGTATTTGTGTAGTTACTAGAAGAGCCACCAGGTGGCGTAAGTGCATACAAACGTCCTCTGCCCTCCTGAGTGTCTCAGCCTGATGACCACAGAGTGTTCTAACAGAGGAGGGCAGTTACTATTACCTCAACAGCTTCACTGCTTTGAGGTCCTCGTGCTCTCTAATGAGGTCAATCACGTTTCTTAGAGGGACGTACAGCACTTACAATCAGATACATTTTTATTTTTGTATAATTTATACTTTATTGATTTTTATGACAACATTTTAATAGCAAACAATTATACAAACAAACAAACTAAAAAGGAACAGCAAAACAGGCAGCAGACATACTAGATAATAAATGGTGACTACAACAAAGCAGAAAGTATCATCATGACCAGAAGGAGGGCATATCATGTGTTTACAATCAAAACTAAACCTGGCAGTGATGTGCTGCATTCTCTTGTGATAAACTGACTCAAATTGTCCCATTGCTCCTTAGAAATGTCATTTTTCCAGTTCAGCTTTCCAAGCATATTTTCACAAGCAGCTATTGCCATCATTTCTTCTTTCCAAATTTTCAGCGTTAAGGTTTTTGGTTCTTTCCAAAATCTAAGAATTATCCGAGCCAGTTGTTAATACTTTAAACGAGTATTTGCTTAAAAAGTGTCCTACACCTTTATCCCCCAGGAGACAAAGCTGAGGTGATCTGGGAAGTTGGCATTCCAACCAGTCCTCCATAAGTGCTAAAACATTGTTCAATAACGGGAAAACCATTCTGCATTCCCATAAAGCATGAATATAATAGTACCACCTTCTGATTTACACATTTCCAACATGAACTGCTTTGGATTAAACTCACACTATTAATAATATCTATTCAGTATTTTATATTGAGTAAATATTGAGTACAACCTGCTGCAGACGTTACAGCCTGTTTACCTGCTGCAGACGTTACAACCTGTTTGCCTGCTGCAGAGGTTACAGCCTGTTTACCTGCTGCAGACGTTACAGCCTGTTTACCTGCTACAGAGGTTACAGACTGTTTACCTGCTGCAGAGGTTACAGACTGTTTACCTGCTGCAGAGGTTACAGACTGTTTACCTGCTGCAGAGGTTACAGACTGTTTACCTGCTGCAGAGGTTACAGACTGTTTACCTGCTGCAGACGTTACAGTCTATTTACCTGCTGCAGAGGTTACAGACTGTTTACCTGCTGCAGAGGTTATAGCCTGTTTACCTGCTGCAGACGTTAGACTGTTTACCTGCTGCAGAGGTTACAGCCTGTTTACCTGCTGCAGAGGTTACAGACTGTTTACCTGCTGCAGAGGTTACAGCCTGTTTACCTGCTGCAGAGGTTACAGACTGTTTACCTGCTGCAGAGGTTACAGACTGTTTACCTGCTGCAGAGGTTACAGCCTGTTTACCTGCTGCAGAGGTTACAGCCTGTTTACCTGCTGCAGACGTTACAGTCTGTTTACCTGCTGCAGAGGTTACAGCCTGTTTGCCTGCTGCAGACGTTACAGTCTGTTTACCTGCTGCAGAGGTTACAGACTGTTTGCCTGCTGCAGAGGTTACAGACTGTTTGCCTGCTGCAGAGGTTACAGACTGTTTGCCTGCTGCAGACGTTACAGTCCGTTTACCTGCTGCAGAGGTTACAGACTGTTTGCCTGCTGCAGACGTTACAGCCTGTTTACCTGCTGCAGAGGTTACAGACTGTTTGCCTGCTGCAGACGTTACAGACCGTTTGCCTGCTGCAGACATTACAGTCTATTTACCTGCTGCAGAGGTTACAGACTGTTTGCCTGCTGCAGAGGTTACAGACTGTTTGCCTGCTGCAGACGTTACAGTCTGTTTACCTGCTGCAGAGGTTACAGACTGTTTGCCTGTTGCAGACGTTACAGTCTGTTTACCTGCTGCAGATGTTACAGTCCGTTTACCTGCTGCAGAGGTTACAGACTGTTTGCCTGCTGCAGACGTTACAGTCTGTTTACCTGCTGCAGAGGTTACAGACTGTTTGCCTGTTGCAGACGTTACAGTCTGTTTACCTGCTGCAGATGTTACAGTCCGTTTACCTGCTGCAGAGGTTACAGACTGTTTGCCTGCTGCAGACGTTACAGTCTGTTTACCTGCTGCAGATGTTACAGTCCGTTTACCTGCTGCAGACGTTACAGTCCGTTTACCTGCTGCAGATGTTACAGTCCGTTTACCTGCTGCAGAGGTTACAGACTGTTTGCCTGCTGCAGACGTTACAGTCTGTTTACCTGCTGCAGACGTTACAGTCTGTTTACCTGCTGCAGACGTTACAGTCTGTTTACCTGCTGCAGACGTTACAGCCTGTTTACCTGCTGCAGAGGTTACAGACTGTTTACCTGCTGCAGACGTTACAGTCTGTTTACCTGCTGCAGAGGTTACAGACTGTTTACCTGCTGCAGACGTTACAGCCTGTTTACCTGCTGCAGAGGTTACAGACTGTTTACCTGCTGCAGAGGTTACAGACTGTTTGCCTGCTGCAGAGGTTACAGTCTGTTTACCTGCTGCAGACGTTACAGACTGTTTGCCTGCTGCAGACGTTACAGTCTGTTTACCTGCTGCAGACGTTACAGTCTGTTTACCTGCTGCAGAGGTTACAGACTGTTTACCTGCTGCAGACGTTACAGCCTGTTTACCTGCTGCAGAGGTTACAGACTGTTTACCTGCTGCAGAGGTTACAGACTGTTTGCCTGCTGCAGAGGTTACAGACTGTTTACCTGCTGCAGAGGTTACAGACTGTTTACCTGCTGCAGACGTTACAGCCTGTTTACCTGCTGCAGAGGTTACAGCCTGTTTACCTGCTGCAGAGGTTACAGACTGTTTACCTGCTGCAGAGGTTACAGACCGTTTACCTGCTGCAGACGTTACAGTCCGTTTACCTGCTGCAGGGGTTACAGACTGTTTGCCTGCTGCAGACGTTACAGTCCGTTTACCTGCTGCAGGGGTTACAGACTGTTTACCTGCTGCAGAGGTTACAGACTGTTTGCCTGCTGCAGACGTTACAGTCTGTTTACCTGCTGCAGAGGTTACAGTCCGTTTACCTGCTGCAGAGGTTACAGCCTGTTTGCCTGCTGCAGACGTTACAGTCCGTTTACCTGCTGCAGAGGTTACAGACTGTTTACCTGCTGCAGACGTTACAGCCTGTTTACCTGCTGCAGAGGTTACAGACTGTTTACCTGCTGCAGAGGTTACAGACTGTTTGCCTGCTGCAGACGTTACAGTCTGTTTACCTGCTGCAGACGTTACAGTCTGTTTACCTGCTGCAGACGTTACAGCCTGTTTACCTGCTGCAGACGTTACAGCCTGTTTACCTGCTGCAGAGGTTACAGACTGTTTACCTGCTGCAGACGTTACAGCCTGTTTACCTGCTGCAGACGTTACAGCCTGTTTACCTGCTGCAGAGGTTACAGACTGTTTACCTGCTGCAGAGGTTACAGACTGTTTGCCTGCTGCAGACGTTACAGTCTGTTTACCTGCTGCAGACGTTACAGTCTGTTTACCTGCTGCAGATGTTACAGTCCGTTTACCTGCTGCAGAGGTTACAGACTGTTTGCCTGCTGCAGACGTTACAGTCTGTTTACCTGCTGCAGACGTTACAGTCCGTTTACCTGCTGCAGACGTTACAGCCTGTTTACCTGCTGCAGACGTTACAGCCTGTTTACCTGCTGCAGAGGTTACAGACTGTTTACCTGCTGCAGAGGTTACAGACTGTTTGCCTGCTGCAGACGTTACAGCCTGTTTACCTGCTGCAGATGTTACAGTCCGTTTACCTGCTGCAGAGGTTACAGACTGTTTGCCTGCTGCAGACGTTACAGTCTGTTTACCTGCTGCAGACGTTACAGTCCGTTTACCTGCTGCAGAGGTTACAGACTGTTTACCTGCTGCAGACGTTACAGCCTGTTTACCTGCTGCAGAGGTTACAGACTGTTTACCTGCTGCAGAGGTTACAGACTGTTTGCCTGCTGCAGACGTTACAGTCTGTTTACCTGCTGCAGACGTTACAGTCTGTTTACCTGCTGCAGATGTTACAGTCCGTTTACCTGCTGCAGAGGTTACAGACTGTTTGCCTGCTGCAGACGTTACAGTCTGTTTACCTGCTGCAGACGTTACAGTCCGTTTACCTGCTGCAGAGGTTACAGACTGTTTACCTGCTGCAGACGTTACAGCCTGTTTACCTGCTGCAGAGGTTACAGACTGTTTACCTGCTGCAGAGGTTACAGACTGTTTGCCTGCTGCAGAGGTTACAGACTGTTTGCCTGCTGCAGACGTTACAGTCCGTTTACCTGCTGCAGAGGTTACAGACTGTTTACCTGCTGCAGAGGTTACAGACTGTTTGCCTGCTGCAGACGTTACAGTCCGTTTACCTGCTGCAGAGGTTACAGACTGTTTACCTGCTGCAGACGTTACAGCCTGTTTACCTACTGCAGAGGTTACAGCCTGTTTACCTGCTGCAGAGGTTACAGACTGTTTACATGCTGCAGAGGTTACAGACTGTTTGCCTGCTGCAGACGTTACAGTCTGTTTACCTGCTTCAGACGTTACAGTCTGTTTACCTGCTTCAGACGTTACAGTCTGTTTACCTGCTGCAGACGTTACAGTCTGTTTACCTGCTGCAGACGTTACAGTCCGTTTACCTGCTGCAGAGGTTACAGCCCGTTTACCTGCTGCAGACGTTACAGTCTGTTTACCTGCTGCAGACGTTACAGTCTGTTTACCTGCTGCAGACGTTACAGTCCGTTTACCTGCTGCAGAGGTTACAGACTGTTTACCTGCTTCAGACGTTACAGTCTGTTTACCTGCTGCAGACGTTACAGTCTGTTTACCTGCTGCAGACGTTACAGTCCGTTTACCTGCTGTAGAGGTTACAGCCCGTTTACCTGCTGCAGACGTTACAGTCTGTTTACCTGCTGCAGACGTTACAGTCTGTTTACCTGCTGCAGACGTTACAGGCTGTTTACCTGCTGCAGGATGAAGAATCTTATCGATCAAACTTTTGATTGCTTTTAGTGTTTAAGTAATCAGAAGGTGTGAACGCTTCCTCTGAGATCTTCTATTAAAGGTAAATATCTTCATGGCTGCTCCCTGTTTGTTCAGGCCTGTTGGTCCGGTGTTTGGGGGGGAGGGAGGGGGGTAAAGTGACACCGTGATGGCTCTCACTCCACCATCTGTCACAGGAGCTAATAGCTGACCCATAACGTCTCGTCACCTCGGTGTCACGGCCCATTAAGTCCCATCAGGCGGGGTGAGAAGGGCTCTTTACATCCTCTGGAGGAGTGTTTACCTCCAGCAGCTCAGCGGGGGGCTCTGATGGCTCTGACGTGTCAATGCTGCTGACAGCAGCCGTTTACAACCTCCATCTACTCCAAGAATCACAAACACACCGCTCCCAGTGTTTACTGAAGGTGTGCAAGAGAAGCAAGAAGGAAGCATTACTTTAGCAATGTCTGTAACAGATGTGAGAGGGCGGACTAAAAAGCAGAAAGTTTCTGTTTGCTGCTTTTCAAACATGGATGCTGCTGCAAAAAAGTTAGAAATGCTTCACGCACAACTTTCATCTAGCTGCAAAAAGTTTGAAGGTGTGCGACAAAGATGGTCACCGTTTCATGATCTGACCTCATGTGAACCCAGAAAACTATTCAGTGTGAGAAAATAACCTCCAGAAGAGGAGCATACGTGTGTTAAATTGAATCCTGGATACATTCAATTGAATTCAAACAGCTTTTTTAAGCTCTCATAGTTTGGAGAAGCTTGTTCATAGAAACCATAAAGACACAGCGACGCACAGACAAAGAGCTCAAACATAGAACATGACCTAAGAGGAGATACCTGCAGCCTGAGGGTTCTCCTGCTCTTTATAGAAGCTGCTTAATGAGCTACACCTGGTGCTCATTAGCACCTGATCAGTCTCACTTAAGGTGGACTGACCTTTAAGGTGGACTGAGGTCGAGGTCACCAGCTCACCTTGTTACATATTACCCAGGTCCATTCATAAAGTTTTCATGTGCATTTTACCTTGATGTTTTACCTACAGGTTACATTTGTGATTAAAGAGAGACGTTTATAAATCCTCACCACTTTGTAGGAATGTTTCAGAGCGAAAGGATTTAAAAATGTTTGCATGACAAACATGTTCAATCAAAACCAGCAGGACGAACTTCTCTCTAGAAATCGAGATTTTTCTCCTGAAATGATTCAGATCTTCAGATGAAGAAGACGACTGTGAGCAGAGAGATGTTTTATCTGAAAGGAAGCAGAGAGACGACGGGGGCCGGAGGACGTCCAGTCTGCTTCGATTTACTGTGTAACTAAATACACACAAACGCACGCACGCACATGATGTATGGAGCTGCTCTTCTATGTAACACATTTCCTCTCTGAGGGAGGAAACACTGCTGCAGGCTCTGCAGGGTTTGTGTGCGTGTGCGCTCGTGTGTGTGTTTGTGTGCGTGCGTGTGTGTGTGCGTTCGTGTGTATGTGTGATGGATGATGCAGAGGCCCTGAACAGACTCCTCTTCCTGTAAACCATCTGTTTTCGTTCAACGCTCGTATTGAACATGTTCTTCCTGTTGGAGTCGTGTTTTATTTTCGCTCCTCGAGGTCGTTCTTCTACGGAAGAGGATTAGGGCCACTGGAAAAAAAACCAATTTGGGTTCTGACTTTTTTTTAGGATTCTGACTTTAATGTCAGAATTCTGAGTTTGGACATGACGTAAAAAGAGGCTGCAGAAATCCAAGATGGCTGCTGAAGCAACAGAGTCACACACATTCAGCCACACGGAGTTTGTGGCTCAAGTTTAGTCTTTTTTACTGTCCACACGGACCGTTTCTCCCGCACACACCAAAGCCTGCTGATCTGTGATTGGTCAACACAGCTCAGACTACAAACAGAAACCAGAACACTTCCTGTGCTGTGTTAATAACTTGACATCCTTCTGCATTCACACACAAACAACAAGTGGAGGTCAAAAGTGTGAAGGCTTTAATACTGTGACGTTCAGTTAGTTTACACATTCAAAGCTTTGAGAGAGAACGTCGGGCTGAAATCAGGATAAGTGCAAAACTCGACTGGAACACTGGACGACATCATCTCTGTCCACATGACATCACATTGGTAACCACACGTGACCGACTGACACATAAATATCGGTGCAAACAATAAATTAATGCGTTAAAATGCACAAAGACAAATTCAGCTATAAATGAGTCGTTACATCTTCCTGACGACATGGAGAACGTCAGTCATTATTCAAAACGTTATTACATCTTTTTAACTCGTTCATTTCAGACTTTTCTTATAAATCCAGTTTGTTCTGAATACAAATATTATTTACATTATTCACACTGACATCATCGTTATGAACACGGCTGAAGCTCCGAACAGGCGGTAACCAGCTCTCACAGTCCATCAGAGGCTGACCGCAGTCTGTGCGCCCGTCACGAGCAGGTGTGTGTGCGTGAGTGCGTGCGTGAGCTGCTTCCTGAGGCCTCGCTGCGGATCCTGCTCAGTCCAGCTGTTTTTCACATCAGGCTGCTGCTGACGGACGACAGAGAAGCAGCTCGTCCGGGCCTCGTCTGGGACCGCCGCCCAGATACAGGATCCAAGGTGATCCAGGAAAGAGAAAGAGAAAAAAAAAAAGAAGCCCCGGGACGTCTATGTGGAGTTTGAGGAATGATCCGAGGACGAGGAGTCCACCTGAGAGTACTGGACCAGAGGAACGGACAGATCCAGATACTCCTGCAGAGACACAAACAGAAATGTCATGATGATGTCAGAATGAAAGAAGGACCTGAGACTCTCCTCGGAGATGTGTCGGCGTTAAACTGAGTTAAACACAGGGCGTTAAAGAGATCAACAGTGTGGTAGTGTAGGAAGTAACAATCCTGTTAACTTTCTCCTGGGGTAAGACGTGACGTAAAAAGAACGACGTGGAAGTAACAGACGAAGCAACAGAGTCCTCTATACGACGCTATAATGAGAATATATGTCTTCTTACGTTGTTTGTTCATTAAATTAGACCTGCAGAATCTGCTCTAAGTTTATATATGAAGCTGTAATGTTTCATTTCTGTCAGTGTTAACTTGCTCTTTCAAAATCCAAATGTTTAAAGAATGAGTAAAAGTCGGCGTCTGAACGACTTGTCACCTGGTTTGCCATGAGAGAAAGCGTCCGGTCTAAATCTTCCACCAGCTGCAGGAATGTGGGCCTGCGAGATGGGACGGCGTGCCAGCAGTCTCTCATCATCAGATACCTGAGAGAACACAGTGACAGTGTGTCAGACTGAGAGATTAACATCTGGTGTCTCCTACGACTGATTTCTGATTCTGTGTAATAATCCAAACTGGAAACACTTACAGCTCCTGTGTGCATGCAGAGGGCTTCTCCATGCGATGTCCCTCCTTCAGCAGCTTGAAGAGCTCCTCCACGGGGACGCCGGGGTAAGGAGACCCCCCGAGGGTGAAGATTTCCCACAACAGGACTCCGAAAGACCACCTGCAGCAGCAACACAGGAGACACTTCAGAAGACAGAGAATACGCTGCAGTGCTGAGTGAATAAACATGTTACATCCTTTGTTGAAAATTGAACCCAATCCAAGCTTTCTGCTCACATGTGAGACAGGACCAGTACAAAAGTGATGTGGACAGACAAACAAAAAAACCCTGATCTGAAGTCTCGCAGTGTGAACGCAGCCTGAGATAAAGATGTGTGTTTGTAAATGCTCTGGACAGCATCACGTCCAACATGCTGGACTAAAGATGGATCAAACCGACAGCTGCAGTAATGACTGTGGCCGACGACAAATCAGAAATCACGAGTCTCTTCAGTTCAACTCACACGTCACTTTGGTGTGTGTAGACTCGATCAAATAAAGCTTCAGGAGCCATCCACTTCACGGGCAGACGACCCTGCAGGAAGAGAGAAAATATGAGTGAGAAACATGTCACTGAACCCTCCGTATGCCGATCTTCAGACTGTTTAGACTCTCACGTTGGTGGTCTTCTTGTAGTAGTCGATATGGTGGATGTCTCGAGCGAGGCCGAAGTCAGCGATCTTCATCACGTTGTCTTCGGTCACCAACACGTTCCGGGCGGCCAGATCTCTGTGGATACACTGCAGGAGGAGACGACCACAGAGTTCCTCACGTCATCACTGACGTCCCAAACAAGTCTCTGAATGCAGATCAAAAACCCTCCCCAGCCCCCCCTAATTAGGACAAAATACAGACCTTCTTTGAGGCGAGGTAGGCCATCCCTCTGGCCACCTGATACGCCGCAGACACCAGCTCTCTGACCTCCAGACTGTCCAGAGCCTCCTGCCTCGACCCGCTCCAGTACTCCAGCCCTGCAGGTCGACGAGTGCGCAGGAACTCCCTGAGGTTCCCCTGAGAGGCGTACTCCACCACCACGTACAGAGGACCTGCAGAGACACACAAATCAGAATCATTTAACCCGTAAACAAACACGCAGGAGGAGGAGGAGGAGGAGGAAGAAGAGGAGGACAAGGACGAAGGGGAGGACAGGGAGGTGAAGGAGGACAAGGAGGAGGAGGACAGGGTGGTGAAGGAGGATGAGGTCAGGGGGAGCACAGGAAGGTGAAGTAGGATGAGGAGAAAGACGAAGACGAGGATGTTTCCTGAGTGAAAACTCACCGTCCTGTGTGCACGCTCCCAGCAGGTTAATGATGTTCTTATGTTTGCCGATCATCTTCATCATTTCCATCTCAGAGATGAGGTCGGACAGATCCTTCTCTGTGGCGTCAGCTGCACACAAAATGTCAGTTTTAGTTTTACAGGCTTAAGACGCCCCCCGAGATTTAAAGGGTGCCGCACCTCACACTCTCTTCATGTGGCTGCTTGTGTTTTTATTTACAGGTTCATACAACACATCTTTCATTATCAATAAATGTAAACTCTATGCAGCTGCATGAATGAAGAATGACGGAGTTCAGAGAGTCTCTCTCACCTTTGAGCATCTTCACAGCGACCTTCGTCAGGCGTGTCGGTTTGTTTTTATCGACCCCGACAGCCTCAGCCAGAACGACCTGACCGAAACATCCCTCGCCGAGAGGCTTCCCCAAGGTCAACCTGAGGTCAACAGCACAGAGCAGACGTGTTACTGACTGAACTGTGACATTAACAGAACAAGACTCGGAGATACAGACGGATTCAGAACAGGTTTTAAAAAAGGAAATTAAAGGTTTACGTTCACACAGAATTTCTCAGGATGTCTTAAATCGGTTTTCTGATGATGTTTTTAAAGCTGAAAAAGTTACGACTCTTGAAAAGGTTATGCTGCATTAGGCCGGCTGTTTATCCACCGTACGTCAGAGTGAAACCAGACTTCTGTTCTGAGTTGAAGAGACAGACGGTTTCTCTTCTGGCAGAAATGTGACGTCTGAAGATACAGCAGAGGACTGGACTAAATAAAGGCTGCGTCATTAAGAGGAAGTCAAGCTTCAGAGCTGCAGAGAGAGCGGCTGTCACTGGCGGGCCTACCTGTCTCGAGGAAGCTCCCATGCAGGATCGTGGGGAAGCTCATACTCCGATACTCCGCTCAGGATGGTGGTGGCGGCGCTGGAGAGACGAGACTGACGCATCAAACACATCCCAGAATGCAGCGAGGATGAGGAATCCACCGACACCTGCAGAGAAAGAGAGAGAGAGAGAGAGAGAGAGAGAGAGAGAGAGAGAGAGAGGAGAGAAGCACACAAAGAGGTGTGTCAATTAAAATATAAACATGAGTCTCTCCTCACAAACCACCTACAACAGGAATACAGACAAAAAGAGGAAGAAAATAAAAACTACAGGCGTGTTACCTGTCTCCTCAGAGGGATGCTCTTGGCGAGCTTCTGCACGGCTAACTGGCTGCTGAAGTCACTCTTCTTCGGGGCACAGCAGAGTCTGCAGATGACTCCGATGGCGGTGAGGATGATGATGATGAAGAAGCCGAGGCAGTAGATGAAGATCTCCAGGTAGGTGTGAGAGGGCAGCGGGGCGGGGGGCAGGTCTGAGTACGTACAGGTGTTAAAGACAAACGTCAGCACACAGTGGAACCCTCACATTCACATTAACGATCGATGTGCATCGTTTATAACGAACCGTTGACGACAGTGAGCCACGCCGAGTGATGAGAAACGCCGATAGAGTTTCCTGCCAGGCAGGTGTACTCTCCTGTATCACTCAGAGACACGTTCCTCAGAGTTAACACCTCCATCTCTTTATCGGTCGTGTTCAAACCAACAGTCTGCGGATAGAGAGAAGACAGGAGGAACGTTAAAGACGAGAGTGTTCAGTGCAAACAGAAGCAGAGCAGAATGTGAGCCCGATAACGTGGATGTAAACGTGGGCTATCTGTCAGCTCTGTGTCTTTGTGTCCCGTTGGCGTCTCTTTCTAACTTCCTGTAAATTGTTCTTTGTGGACGCTGAGATTCAGGTTCTTCTCTGTGAACACGTAGAGTCCCCATTATTGGACTCAAAGAAACACAATGAGACATGCAGAAGCTCCTGGCCACCTGCCAGACACAACAACCATCACAGAGTCCACATCAGACGTGGTTTTACTCTGAGCTCTGTGCTCAAGTCAGACCAGAAACAAGCTCAATAAAGACCACAGGGTGGATAATCTCTCTTTGATGTCACTGAATCACAGCAGACCTCTTGCATCACAACTGTTTGAGTTTAGTCCAAAAAGGCTGCTTTAAACTTCTGTCGAGGTCTGAACTCAAACTAAATCCACTCGAACTCAGCGCAGCATCACGAGCTACAACATGAACTCAAACAGCTCAAGGTTTCACAATATATATTAAATAATGACTTTATTCTATGTATGTAAACAGGGGGTTAGAGGTTTAAAGGTCACATATGATTTGTGATGGTCATGATTCACATGTTTCTCTAACTCTAATATGTGTCTCTAGTCTGTCTACAAAACCCCCAATGATGAGAAAAGTCCATCCTCTCCATCATTTGCCTGCTCCACTTTTCAGAAAATGTGTGCTCAAACAGGCCGTTTGGAGATTTTCCCTTCATGACATCACAAAGGGCAGTAACCCCTCCCCCAGGTGGGTGACACTCCCACAGCTAGGTGTTTGTTCTGCCCTCTGAGTCTGCCTTCTCACCGTAAACAGTAGGGCATGGAGCGAGAAAGCCAGAGCCACCTGAGCCCTTCCAGAGAGGGGCGTGGTCAGACACAGCTCATTTACATTTAAAGCTACAGACACAGAAACAGCCTGTTCTGAGCAGGGCTGAAATAGAGGGGTTTATAGGCATGATCAAATACAGGATCAGAGTGGATTTAGAACAAGAAACTTCACATACATGTTTAGATGAGCTCTGAGACTTATTTACACTGGTTGACAATGTGATGTTAAATAACATTGTTCAATATTAAGTATGATAATTAAATAAATAAATATTAAAACAAAACATATTTTTACTATCTTTAAGGAAAGCGTTTTACATCCTGAGTTCTAAAGTAGGAGCTCCGTGCACACAGGCACACACACACACACACACACCTTGAGCACCAGGACGTACGGGTGTCCGTCTGGTCCCTCTCTGCTGCCGTTGACCGTGATGTGTTTGAGCCACTGGATGTGAGGCTGCGGGTCGCTGAACACTCGACACACAAACACCACGTCACTGCCCACCACTGCGGTCTGGTTAGCGGGCAGACCGGCCTGAAGGATCGGTCTGTGAGGAGATCGCTCTGAAAAAGAGAGTTTAAGAAATATAATCCGTGCGTTACTCATCCTTAACAGGACATGGTTTTTTATAATATTTGAGTGGCCACAGAAACGTTTAGAAACATCCTGCAGCTGTGAAAGGCTGTAAAGACTCGTCTGGACAGTTTAAGGTGCAGCAGTGGAGTAAATTTATCTGACAGTCTTCAGAGGAGTTTCTGGTGAGCTGCGGCTTTAACTGGTTATTTTTAGTAAATGTTTTCTTTTTGATTGTTGAACTGCATCCAAACTAATCATCCAACTACAGACTGTATATTAAGATGAAAGAAGCATTATCTGCCTGAGAGTGAAGCCAAAACATTTAGAGCTCCCCCTGCTGACTGGCTGCAGTACAGGTCATAAGCTCCGCCTCCTCCATGTTAACAGATAAATAAAACTCTGAAATCAAAATGCATGAAAAATTACGCCATTTTGAGTTCAAGTTCATCTGTTTTTCTGAGATGTTTCGTTTTAACTATTTTACTTGATGTCATAAAATGGTATAAAACATCACGATTGACAGCTGCATTGACCAATGAGGCTCCTGTGTTGCTGTGTGCTCCGGATTATCAGAGTAGAGTAACGGTGAGAGGAAACGTGACGAACCCAAGAGTCATTCAACTTTCCATAACCGTGAGTCTGCTTTAAACCGACACAGGAATCTGTTCTGCTGAGCGACATTTGACCTTTAACAGGAAGGTTAACCTGAGCAACCTCTGACCTTTTAGCAGGAAGTTAAAGGTGTGTTTTCGTTAAGGGAAGTGGTGTGACATCAATACTGCAGCTCTCTCAGGCGATCCCTACTTCACAGACTCTGGTTGCAAATTCAACATGTCAACACCGGTCGTTTTGGCTTCATCCTGTTCAACAGGAGGCTGAGGCTCGTTGTCCATTTGTATATACAGTCTTTGGTTCTGGACACTGAATTCAAACAATAAAGCATCAAAGACTAACACACCAGGAAAGCTGCAGACCAGCAACTCCTATTTTCTATGATGTAAAATCACAGTTTTTGTTTGGAGTCTGTTAGTTTTAAACATAACGATGAAACAGCTGTTTCTGGAAACAAAAAGGACCTTCTCTGGCTACTCAGACTACATGAGAGATCTCAGGTTTAATCCTCTCTGCTGTTGTTCACGTGTTTCACTGAGCACCAATATCTTCATGAAAAGACCTGAAGCCTCGAGACAGATTTGTGTTGTCTTAGTCCAAGTGACTCAGGTGTGTTTTCTTACCGACTACATCCAGCAGGTAGGTGTGTTTGAGACTCCCGTGTTCGTTCTCCACAACACAGGTGTAGTTCCCTTTATCAGAGGGAACCACTGACTCCATAATGAGGGTCCACATGTGGTCTCTGATCTGAAACACGGAGGAAAAAGAAATACAAACACTAAGTTAAAACCCTCACTGGATCAGGGCCGTATGATTTACAGGATGTGGAGAACATGGACGGAATAACAGAACTTCAACTTATAAAACTTAATTTATCCCAGAGGACGATTCGGTTCCACCGTCCACCCAGACCGTACATACATTTACAAACAAACAACAGAGCTGAGCAAGCTGACCTCCTCGTGTGGTCTCTTCGGGTAATGACACACACCAGGGCCAATTAGACAATGAAAATGGAATCAGCTGTAAAACGCTGAATGTTGCGGAATTTGCCAACATGTGGGTGTGTTTTATAAAGAAGTCTGGGTTTTTGAGTTTGAAGCGTGTTTGGTTTGGCTGCAGCTTCTCTCTCCTGCTCTTCCGCTCACACACAAACATTCACTTATGCACACACACACACACACACGTAACGGAACACACTTTTGATCGGGGAGCGGTACACACCGAGTCTTTATGCTCGGGATTGCACGTGATCAGGTCAAACCGTGTGGGTCAGTTTTCTCTGTTCACTCTCATCGTGTCTTCATTAATCAACAATCAGTAAGTTAACGATCATAACGTTATCTTGCAGCCTGCTGTGGTCAGTTAACTTCTCCACACAGACTCCGTTATGTCCAAACACTGAGGATACAGGCTGGCATACGCTCCCTGTTTCACTTCCAGCCAGTGACATGCACATCCATTGATCGAACAGACTGCTTATGTCACATGTTCAACTTTGTCAAAACTTAATCAAAGAAAAAATGTCTTTTTTGTATATAAAAGCAGATTTATTATTTACTGATGGATTTTTGTTTTGAGTTTGTAATGATGTGATGCGGGGGCGGTGTCAGAGGGGAGCAGGGGCGGTGACTAAAACAAAATAAGGGCGAGCTAATCTATTTTTATCTGACTTTAATCTGACTTTATCTGTGATCGATCCGATGGAACACATCGTCAAACACAGATTTCATAGGACACTTATCAATGTGTGTGTGTGTTTACAGGATCAGACAGTCACCTTGAATCCTCCGATTCTTTGGTCCTTTCTGAGCTCTTTGCCATTTTTGTACCATCGCAGGGTGGGAACAGGGTTTCCAGTCGCCTGGCATCGAAACTTCACAGTCCTGCTGGCGGGAACGGCGTGGAGCTTCTTCTCCATCTTCTCAGGCATCACCCACTGTGGCGGCAGCGCTGACAGAGACATACAGACCTCATGGTTAGCCACAGATTCATGTTTTCCTAACACAATAACAAAGGCAGAGAGAGAGAATAAACGTTTGAGGCTCACGTTGGATCTTCTCGTTGCTCGTTGACAGCTCGTTGGACAGTTTGTTTTCCTCTGAGGATGACTCATCGTCTTCTTCGTCTTCAGAGGATTTCACTGCGTCTGCTACAAAAGAAGTTAAATGTTAGAAGCTGTGTTTGCTCACAGGAGAGGCAGACTTTACGGCTCCTCAGATGTTCCCTCCAACAGACAATGATAACAGTGTCAGATTAACCTCTGACCCTGACCCCGCTTCACTGAGCCACGCTTTAAGCCTTCCTGTTCGACCTTCGAGCAGACAGGAGCTGTCGCCACATCACAGCGCTACACCCCAA
Source organism: Tautogolabrus adspersus (assembly GCA_020745685.1). Lineage (NCBI taxonomy): Eukaryota > Metazoa > Chordata > Actinopteri > Labriformes > Labridae > Tautogolabrus > Tautogolabrus adspersus. The sequence goes on along the minus strand of CM036549.1, from coordinate 14,240,163 downwards.
CACTTCCGACACTTCACAGACCTCCTCCCTCTGCCCGGCCATTAACAGCAACAACACACACAAACACACACAAGCTCAACCCCGGACTCTCCCTGCTGCTCGTGGGCTCTGCCAACTTTAACAGACCTCCTCGTTGACTCGAAACAACAAACTTGTTCTTCAAATATTTTACTAAAACCTAACAGCAGCATGCTAACATTGTTACTGTGAGCATGCTATACAGATAGCATTAGCATTAAGCATCATAGAAATGTTAAGAAGCCATTTTCACAAATTGACTCCTCATCTTCCTCCAGGATATGACGTAAGAAGAATGACGTGGACATTGCTGGCACAGCAACAGAACCAAATGCTGATTCTGATTTTCATGTTCTGGTTTGTTTTGGTTTAGGTAACCGAGCTGGTGTGTTTCCTCCAGCCAATGACAGCGCAGCAGGTGAGTTTAAGAGGGGATACAATTCAGTGATTGGACGTGATTCAAACCGAGAATATGACAGACGTGGACGTAGCAGCAAAGAAGAGAAAATATAATCACAGAGAGGAGAAACACCAATTGGATAAAGCTTGTTCTAAAACGAGGGTGAACCTTGTGTTGGCTTTTACCCGTGGACGTGGAGTTGGTCTGCTTCCTGATGGACAGGCAGGAGACAAACACCTGCAGTGAGTGTGAGCTTCTGGGGGCGATGAGCCCAGGAGGAGGGGCCCAGTTTGAATGTTGTGTTTACAAACATTTTTACTTACTCCACCTTTAACATGGGGCTCTATAAAGAGTGACTCACTGCAGGATACATCTCTAGTGGACACTAGAGGAACTGCAGTTTTTAACTGGCTTAAATTTTAAACCCGGATTTCGTGGATGCTTTAAAAACTGTAAAAATATCATAGTAATCTTCAAATCCTCTTTAGTCATCACTCCCTTCCTTTTGGTAATCATTTCTGTTCCAGGACATAAAGTCCTGGTGCAGGGGAACGAAAACAACCTATCGACTGGGACACGTGAATCTGGGAATCTTTGTAAAAGCTGAAAATAAGAGATTCTGGTAAAAGAGCAGCTTCTGTCAAACACATCAAACAGTTTCTATAAAGAGCACAGAGTGTTTGGTTAGACAGGGCTGGGTTTTTATAAGGTCTGAGTCGGGTTCATGGCACTCAGGAACATTGTACTGAGTCTCAGAGAGCAAACAGAGAGGGAGACCAGGGAGGGAAGTGGTTGGATTTCAAAAGGCTGAAAACCTTTATTTGAGAGAGGAGACAACAGAGCGAGGTGGAAATTGAAAGCAGGCGGCTGCAGCAGAAAGGCGAAATGTGATGTGTTAGAAAAACAAGAATTTACAGGCTGAAAAACAAAAGTTCCTCTCAGCTGGATGCCAGATGGTTGGAGGAGAAAACACAAACACACAGAAAGAATACATGAATGCAGACGCACACACACAGGAAGCAGTTTCTTAAAGAGTTTCTTGTGTTTCAGTCCAAAAGACTGTGGGCCTGCAGACTGTGAGCATCTGGTTCTGAGTCTGGACAGGATATACACACACCATAACCAGCACCCCGAGAGAGAGAGAGAGAGAGAGAGAGAGAGAGAGAGAGAGAGAGAGAGAGAGAGAGAGAGAGAGAGAGAGAGAGAGCCAAGCCTCACTTACACCAGGAACAGTCGCTCTAACCAGTTTCAGATGCCGAATAAAGGAGCCAAACCGTCACAAAGTCACTTTCCTATTAAAGAAATTCTCTCATTGGAAAGTTTTATGAGATTTATGTCTAATTTAGAGTCTGAATCAACCCGACCACAGCAGACTTTAGAGAGCGTTCAGACAAAGCGAGGAGGCAGAGAGCAGACACAGCCGTTAAAATAGGCTGAAACACTCCAGCAGCACCGTGAACGACCGTCTGCAGGAGAACCTGACCTGATTCTGTTCTTGTGCAAAGATAAACTTATGTAATCAAAATGATGATAGATCATAAATACCACGTCTGCAGCCTAAACAACGAGCATAAAGACCACAGTTAGACATTCTCCTCTTGATGATGAAGCTTCACTGATCAGAGAAAAGACGTCAGACTTCTGTGAAGTCTCTTACCTGTGTCTGTGTCCTCTGTGGCCGGTCTGGACAGAGCCCCAGGAACCTGGACCAGCAGGACCAGCAAGATGCAAGACAGCAACAGCAGCAGGACGCAGCGGGGGGGGAGACATGGTGTCCTAACACATCAGATCACTGTGACCAGACTGAGACAAACTGCAGGAGAACAGAGAGAGATGATGCAGTAAGATTTACAGGATGAGATGACCATGTTTGGGTTCTTTACAGAAGACGGTCGTTCGTTTATAACCTGAGGAACATTTGATAAAACATGCCATCAGTTTGAAAAATGAGCTACCTTTGAAACAGCAGAGGTTCCTTTTGTGTTGCAGAAGTAAGACTGCAGCTGACGATTGTTTTTTAAATCCTTCTTCATGTGATATTTTGTGTTTTTTAGTCTGCTGGGAGAATAGACGGTCCTCAAACAGCATGCTGCTCTCACAGATGGAGAAGAGTGGCAGGCCATTCACACCTAACACCTGTGCAGCTGTTTGTCAGAGAGGCTGAAGACGTGCTGATGTGGACACATAAACCTTTGACACCCCAAACACCCCCCCCCCCCCACACACACACACACCTCGGCCCACCTGTGACCACTAAATGTGTGTCAGCAGTAAATCAGTCGTGCACGCTGCCCTCCACAAACACAGCAGACAGCAGCACCATTTGCTGCATGTGTCACCATGAAGGTGTGAAGCTCACCTGCTAAATGCATTAACTCAGCATGTGAACTGGGGGGGGGGGGGGGGGGGGGGGGGGCTACGGCCCAGACAAAAGTAATAAAACAACAACGCTACGGTCAGCCCAACATGAGGCACCAGATGAGTCTTCATCCAAAACTGAAGTCTGAAATAATCTAAAACTCGTTTCTGTTTAAAATGTCAGAAAATAGTCGAGAAACTCAAGAGACATTTTATTCAGAACAAGAAAGACGGAAACTATGATTGGCTTTTTTTCTGGAAATGTTATGAGAGGTGGCAGCAGCAGAAAAAACTAATTGTACACTCGCAGAAGGCAAAATATTAAGTTGACTGTCATATCTGACAAAAAGCAAAGACAGAACTTCTATGAGAGGAGCTCAAACCTGCGAACGTTTTGGCACTTTGACACCTAGCATGAAAGATAAATATCCTTCATTAATCCCACGAGGGGAAATGACTTCAAACTCTGTTATTGAGACACAGTGGCTGAAACACACACACAAACTGGATCTCATACACATGCACTAAAGGAGAGATGTCAGCGTGATGGGGCTACAAATGAAAGACGATCAAGCAGTTGGGGGTTTGGTGCTGTGCTCATGGGCACCTCGGCAGTGCTCAGGCAGTGAACCTGCACCTCTCCAGCTACCAGACCAACTTCAGTCTTGAACAACTATCTGAGACTGAGCTACTGTCAACAACAATTTATTATATGAAACAATAAAAAATCATTAAAATAGCCACATTATTAGGAGCTTGCAGGCGTGAGAATATGAACCAGAGCTGCCCTTCAAAAGGTTTATATAATCAGTCAAGAAGACACGATGTCAACCTGGCATGTTAAATCCCAGCACACTGTACTTCAGCTGCGTCCCTGAGCACAGAGCAGAGAGGGGTTAAATGTCTCAATCCGTTTTTAAGGATTTTACCCGACAATCCACAAAGCTCTCCTCGGCTCTTTCAAACGACACATATCGTGGTTTTCTTCACAGTTAATCGTCAGAGCTTGGTGGGCTGCAGGCACAGCTGCTGCTGACTCCAGCTGACCTGGTTCCCCAAATCAAGACTCTTTAAAGGTTTAGTTTCAAACAACACTGATGCTACCTGAAACACTCAGAGAAGATACTTCATGTCTGAGTCTTACAGGTAAAACACGAGACCTGTAGAACTGATGGAGCATATCTTAATAAAATAATAAACAGATGAAGCTAAGTGTAACTCTACAGATCCATTCTAAGGGCGCACTCACACTAAGCCCAGTTGTCCCGCACGCTGCTTAAGCACGAGAAGAAGTTGGCTCCAGCTGGAGAACGACACAAAGTTTGAAGGAGTGATAAAGGACAGTAAAATACAGCAGGACACTCATCATCTAATGAGCCTCATAAAACAAGAACAACGCCGGTTGCTCGCCATCTCTGAGCCCTCAGCTCGTTCCTCGGCTGCTCTGAGAGCCGCGACGTTACAGAGGACACAATCCGGATCAATCTCATTACTGAGTCTGTCCTTCAGCCTCACGCTGCTCAGACAGGACTGTGTGCAGAGCGTGATGTGCATGAATAGCAGAGCACGCCGGCTTTATGAAGACACATTTAATATTTCACGCACATAAGATAAGACACCAGCAGCCTCTTTAATTAAATGAATTTAACGTTCGGAGAGAGTTACACTGATTTATGTGATTAGAGTCACAAAAAATTTCATGGTGACTAATCCTTCCTCCAAAAGCATTCTGGGAAATTCTGCGGCCTCTCTCCCTCCCACTCACAGACACAAAGACATATTCAGCAAACACACTGACAGTGAACAGATCCACATATTAAACTCTGCACCAACACCAACGCTGCCGATCTTCAGAGCTCCACAAACAGGAAACAGATCAGTCATACTGTCTATTCATCTGTGGCTGCAAAAAAAAGGAGTGATTCCTTATGAGAGTATCACACTAATGTTTCCTCATCAGTAGTCAACCAATCGTTATGTCAGTAAGAAGTCATCAAACACTGAAAATGCACAACGTCATATTGACCACTGAATTCTGAGTTTAAAGTGGAAAACATGGAGGACGACTGACGTGGTCGGCCGGCTGTCCGGCTGTGTGTTTCTGTTTCGCAGCGAAAAACAGAAAACAAGAAAAACAATACGGGCTAGATCATGGCTGAGAAGACGGATTATGTTTAGGTTTATTTAATTTGCAGTGCGAGCTGAGGGTGAGTGGTCAGTGTACGCAACAGCCGGTAGGTGACGCTTCCACGTCTGCTCGCTCTCATTGGCTGCAGGTATTACGTGGATCATTCCAGATCGGGAAATGTAAAATAACCATAGTGACCCCACACACACTGGAGGATTATTTGAGCAAATTATCTGTTGCGACAAGCTGCAAATCAGGCTACGCCCCCGGACCGTTGAAGGGGCAAATCAGGCCTCAAATCGTCTAGTGTGTGTAGCCAGCTTAATGTCTATCACAACAATTTATATTACAACCATTTTATTACCTCGATTTATTTTTTTGTGTAGAAATAAGATGAAAACAAAGACAGACACGGTGGGAGGAGCTTTAGACAGTGAGAGGATGTTTCCACGCTGTGGTAGGAGGAAAGGTTTCACACGAGTCCTGGAGAAACAGATCCACCTTCACCTCAGGCGCTGGATTTCTATCTGCTCTGAAGGCTTCTTTTAAATTAGACACAAATCCAGACACATTAAATCAGTGAGAGGTTTATACTTCTTCTCTTCTTTTCATAACTTTCCTGCAGCGTCAGAGTTTAACTTCCTGTGCTGAAGGCCTCACCTACACTCCAGATTCTGCAGCAGGCTGGTAGTTCGGAATGCTTCTCATACTAACACACCAACCACACCACCCGTCCCTCCCTCCCTCCCTCTCTCTCTCTCCATCCATCCATCCATCCCTCCCTACATCCATCCATCTGAGGTGGAAAACAACACACAAACAGGAAAAGACCCCATGCTGATGTGGAGTGAGGAGGCTGTAAAACTCACAGCAAGTTCATTTGAAGGAGCGTGGAGGAGAAAGAGAAAGAGTCCGAGTGATGTAAATAAGAATAAAACTGATGTAAAGGGACGTGTTTCTGCTCTGTGCTGCTCGATGTTCTCTATGTGAAGGTCGAGAGTGGAACAGTGAGTCACGCTCTTCATGCACGCTCCACATATATGATTTATCAGCCCAGCAGACGCACATTACTATCAGATGGCTGTGACGGTCACCACGCACGTTAAAATGTCTCTTACAACGACCGTGCTGCTGCTGCTGCTGGGAAGTGATGGAGGAGGATGCAAACATACACAGATGTTTGATTGTAATAAAAACCCACGAGAACCTCACACAGAGGATTAACAGCGAGGGAAGAAGCACTCTGATTGGTTACTTATATAATGTAGCAGGACTACTGCGATTAATTGCTACAATACAAAGTTTTTACCCACATAAAAGAAAAGAAACAATACAGTTCCCTTCTCAACAAACAACAACGATTCAGATTAATTACTCACAGGATGATTAACCCGTTCTGAGGTAGTGGTGATGAACTCTTGTGGCTAAAATATAACAACAAACACTTTGAAACAAAAACAAATCAATTGTCAAAACCTTTTCAAAAAATGAAAAAGTAGACACACGGTCCAACACTGCGTATCGGGGCTCCCTTTGCTCCTCATTTAAATAAGCTCTTGGTTGGAGGGGCAGAGCACACACTGTGCTGTAAAGGAAGGGAGGGTGCACACATCTTGATTTCGTGATCGTGGGAAGACTAAATTGCTATTGAAACTCGATTAATTGCCCAGCCCTACAAAACAGTGAGCAGTTAACAAGTTCCTTTATGACAGATTAATCCGACAGAAGTGTAAAAAATACTTCCCCTTTGCTCCCCCCTAATGTACATAATATCTAACAAGAAGTGTAGCGCGTACTGTCTTCATATGAACCTTACTTTTGATTAATAATTTGTGAAATTTGAGAATTACACTTGACCAGGATTTTTAGTGCAGAATACTCACAGACTGTAAAAATGAATGAAAGTTTGAAGTATGAGTGACGTCCTCATCTGTTCCTGAAGCGCCCATCGATGGCGGTCTCCATGTTGGAAAAGCTGTCTCACTCTAACTTTCACTCAACCTAAGAAAAAACTGGAGCTGAGGCGGGTTTTAAGCCTCCTGACAAACTGTTACACCGCGCCTACCTGTCAATCAGGTCAGCTACACGCCTTATTGTGAATAACTCTTATCCTTCATCAAATCAAAACGAATGAGTCATCAAAACATTCACCCCCCGTACAGTGTGTGCCGATCGAGACATGAGCTAATCAGACCTATTTGGTTTTTTGAACGAGGCTTTTTTGAACATGTTAATGTCTGCTGTAAAAACAGGCTTTATGAATGGGTGTGTATGTGACTTTCAGTGCTTCTGCAGCCAGCCTCTAGTGGACACTCGAGGAACTGCAGGATAACATAAAATAATCCTTTATTGATCCCCAGTGGGGAAATTCAAGTGTTGCAGCAGTAAAAGACAAGAAGAAGCGCATGCATATGAGTACAAATAAAATAAGAATATATAGGAATAAAATAAAGACAAAGGTTCACTGTATTTACAACTGTTATAAGCAAGTATCAAGTAAACTATAGACCAATTAAAATCTTAACTACACTAAAAAAATTAGGATAACAATAGCACAATGCTAATGATGTAATGTAACGTATAATGACAGCTGAATTTAACACTCTTGTTAGACATAAAACTATCTTATATATTTTTTAGAAGCTGTTTTGAAATGTCTTTGCGCCTCTATTCTAAGTAATACGGTACTCGTGTACTTTAACACAAACACAGCTTTCCATGCATTACGGTAACTGGCAGTAATGCAGTTTTACTTTTACTCACGTCAAGACAAATAAGTTCTCTGTAACCACGAAGATAAAGGTAAATGTTTAGTTGCGTCATAGTATTGATCGTTATTTATACTCAGCTCTACTTTGGATAGCTTTAAGTTAGCATAAACATTCTTTGTTCAGTGTTACACACCGAAATATTAAACTATCCCATCAACAAACAGCCTCACTACAACAGAAAAGTTGTTTTTAATGAGCTGCAGCTCACAGAGAAGAACTATTGTTGTAAGAAAAGTTGTATTTCAGGTTTTAAAGAGTCTTACCTGTAGGAGTTAGCCGTTAGGACGGTTAATCAATGGTTAGCTGTAAAACGAATCCGTCAGCGATAAAACATCGACTAAAACTGCTTATGTTTAACTATAACATGTTTAATTTAACAGTCAGTCCCCTGCAGGTCAGTTTGGCGTTTTTTTAGTCAATTAAAAACACTTTTATAACCGGATATAACCTTTAAATAGCCGTGTTAGTCCGCGCGAGCCCTCCGCTCGTGCAGGGTGAAACGTGGGAGAAGTGAAGCTCATTCACCGGATCGACTCCAAAACAGAGACCGAGAAGAAACGCCTTCAGTGGGAGTTTCCACAAACACCCCCCTACGAGATTAATGCCCCCCCACAGCCATCAATTCATCGAGTCCATGATCCGCGAGGGGCAGAAAGGGGGGGGGGGGGTCCATAAAAGCACGGACTGACTCCCCCCCAGGAGGAGCGTGTGTGTGTGTTTCTGTATGTATGGGTGTGTGTGGGTGTGTACGTGTGTGTGTGTGTGTGTGTGTGTGTGTGTGTGTGTGTTTGTGTACGTGTGTGTGTGTGCGTGCGCGTGCGTGTTTTCACCTCCCCTCTCTTTGTCTCGCAGGAGCAGGAAGGGAAAGGATTTCCTCTCCTTTTTAAATTCCTGCTGTGCTCTGGTGTCTGACCGCAGATTAACCATTGATTTGTTTTCATTGGTTTGGTTAGAGATTAGGAGGAAGAGGTGGAGGAACTTTCCTGGTCCTTTACTGAACCTTTATGTACTAAGACCTCCACCCAGACAGGTACTGTTACTGTAAAGTCACATACTGAAGCAGACTAACATCATGATGAACTTGAAGATGTTGTAATGTACTCTTAATAATAATAACAATATAATAATACCACGTTTACTCACTTGAAGTAAAGTGGA